>JADRCD010023476.1:0-10219 GCA_019843815.1 Montemys delectorum
GGGTGATAATGAAGACAGGGTACAAGCCTATCAATTTGGGCTTGGATTTGTTCTTGTACCCTCAGGTCTCTAATCTGGTCATTAGGGCCCCATCTGACACATGTATAGGGGTGAATTGTGGCCAAGCCTGTCTGCCAATTGGTGTATGGCAAGAAGCTTGTGTATACTTTTGTTTTGAGCAGAGCACCTGAGGAATAGTGGACCAATCTCTGCCAAAGGAGCCCTTATATTTTGTATGAGGTATAGCAATAAAATAGCATGCCCTCCCTGAAGCCATTCTGTGAATGGTGTATAACAGATGGCATTCATTTGATCCACAAAGGTACAATCCTTAGGACATTTATCATCCGGTAGAGCAGGCAGAGGCAATTCTGACAACTTTTAATGATATGGTGAGCCTGCTTTTATATAAGAGGCATAAGGAGTGTACATGAAGAGGATGCAGAGAATGAGCACACTGAGCTGCTTTTAGACCCTGTGCTTTGGAAAATTCAGAAGAAACTGGAAAGGCTAAACAGCGTGTGGCCTGATTCGCTAGATGATTACCAGCAGATAGGAGCCCTGGGAGCCCAGGATGAGATTGTAGATGTCCAATAAAAAAGGGAAAATTTCTAGATCTGATAAGGGACACTAGTTTCTGAAACAGCACACTGGCTTGGGATCCCCTTTTATTTGGCCAACTGCCTCTAGCAAGGGGATAGGTTGGGCAATATAAGCACTCTCAGTAAAAACATTAATGGCAGTCATTAAAGGCTTGGAGAGCTGCTGTAACAGCATGAAGTTCAGTAATCTGTGCAGAGAAAGAATTGGTTTGGAAATTAAAAACTTGATCTCTCCAGTCATAGGCTGACATCCCATTAGCTGGACCATCTGTAAACACTGAAAGGGCTCCAGGGGTGGGAGTGGATTTAGTTAATCTTGGAAAAATGACTTCTTGCCTATTGACAAAATCAATTAATTTATTTCGTGGATAATGATTATCCAGAGTGCTGAAAAGCCAACCAAGGTGAGAGGCCAATCATCTGCGGTCTGCATTAACCAATCAACCTGATTTTTGGTATAGGGTTATATAATGTAATCAGGTTGTTTTCCAAAATAAACTTTTGCTTGTTTTCTGCCTAACATTATAATATCAGAAACAAATTGATAATATGGATTCAATACTCTTTTGAGGCTAATAGGCAGATGAATCCATATGATAGGCGAAGTCTGCCAAAAGAATATGGTGGGTGTCATTTGGTTTTACAAACAATTAGCCATAAAGACTCATCATATTTTATAGACTTGATTTGTTGGTTCTGAATCACTGTCTCAGCCAGCTCAATAGCCTGTCTGCCCTTCTCAGTAAGAGAATGAGGAGATGCAGGATCAGGATCTCCAATAAGAATTTCATAAGGGGGCTTCAATTCATCTTTACTTAATTTTAAATAGAGCAACAGCCAATTGATATCTCCAAGCAATTTTTGAAAATTATTTAAAGAGTAAAGCCCGTCAAGTCTGAGGGCAATTTTCTATGACTAGATATTGTCATCTGACACCTTAAAACCCAAATGAGTATAGGGATCATGAAGTTAAATTTTATCAGGAGCTACTTGTAATCCACTATCTGAAAGGGCCCTCCGATGATCTTTATAGCAAGAGATGTGGAGCGCTGTTGCCGTGCCTTAAAGATCGCACTGGCTGAACTGGAGCCGTTGGAGTAAACTGTTGCTATTTGGACCCGGGGGCATGCCCACCAGTGGCCTGATTCTACGTCAATGCCTAGTAGCCTATGACTGTATGAAACGTGGTATGGGCTCATGGGCGGTCCTACGAAAGGTATATAGTCAGACTCCTGGTGGGGCTCGGGGCCACTCTGCTGTAACTGTTAAGCAAGACATTCCTGAGTAAACTGTTGCTGGAAGGAAGTGGTGTGCTGGTCCTTCTTCCCTGGCGGTCAGGGTCGTCGGCACCACGCAAAGAGAGAACCTCTACATCTGTTCTTTCTGCTAACAAAATGTTGTCCTTAAAATGGACCACGTACATGTCAGGCCAAGTGAGCCTAACTTCTTTTATGGCAGAAGCAAGAAAGGACTGATAAAGGGATGGGGCTATTAGCCATCCCTTGGGGGAGTACCCACCATTGAAAGCGTTGCATCAGCTCACAGAAATTAGGTGAGGGGAGGCTAAAGGCAAAGCGCTTTTGATCATCAGGGTGTAAAGGAACGGTAAAGAAACAATCTTTTAAATCTATTACAATCTTACAATACCCCAGGGGGTACAGAGGAAGGTGAGGGTAGCCCAGATTGCAGGGCCCCCATTACCACCATGGATTTATTAACTGCTCGAAGGTCTTGGCGCAATCACCATTTGCCAGCTTCCTTTTAAATCGCAAATATAGGAGCACTCCACGGGGAATGGCTGGGTACTAGATGGCCTGCCTGCCTCAAGCTGCCCCTGCACCAGCTGTTGGGCAGCATCAAGTTTTTCTGAAGTAAGGGACCACTGAATCATCTGACAACCAAGTAGTTTCGTCAGCATGGGTCACCGGAGAATCAACAGCCCCTAGGAAAAATGTCCAAGACCCAAGTTATCATTCTTTAGCATGACAGAGATAGGCTCATTGATACCATCTTCATTTTTTCCTAAGCCCATACCAGGCGTATGCATGCCCCTTTTTATCATCTGAAGAGTAACTACATCATTAGGGCTACACATTATCACCCCCAAATGAGAAAAAAGATTTTGGTCCCAAAGATTTGCAGAGAGGTCAGGTATAACATGTGGCTGAAGTTTTCCAGAATGTCCCTCATCATTTTTCCAAATAAGTGGAACTGTGCTCCTCATGGGATTGGAGCTTTGGCCTAGGCCTTGGAGGAGAGTCAAGATGGTTTCTGTGGACCAGGCCTTAGGCCACTCAGCTGCTGGAATGATTGTGACATCTGCCCCTGTATCTACAAGGCCAGAAAAGATTTTATCATTTAAAGTTAAAATCAAAGTTGGCTTATCCTTGGATAGAGCCTGGATCCAAAAGGCATCAGGGGGCCAGGGCCACTTTGGGGTTTAACACGTTTTAGGGGCTTATGTGAATTTGACTGAAGGAGTAAAAGAAACAATTGGGCAATTGTTTGACCAACATCAATAACAGTCAAGGCATCAGAGGAGGAGGCAAGAATAAGAATTTCCCCTTGAAAATCATTATGAGGGCTAGACAGATGGCTCAGTGGTTAAGAGCACTGACTGCTCTTCAGGTCTTGAGTTCGAATCCCAGCAACCATATGGTGGCTCACAACCATCCGTAATGAGATCTGACACTCTCTTCTGGGGTGTCTGAGGACGGCGACAGTGTACTTACATATAATAAAGCTAGCTGCAATGGAAAAGACACTCCATGAGGCTCTTCACAGTGCAGTGCTCACAGTGCCTCATGATTCCTTTAATAAAAAAAGAAAGAAAACCATTATCAATAACTCCTGGAAAAGTATGTAAGCCTCTCAAAAATGAGCTGCATTGTCCCAAAATAATACCAAACATGACTGGGGGTAGTGGTCTGTAAATTCCAGTTTTAATGATCTGGATCCCCATTTCAGGAGTTAAGGTTACACAGGAGGAGGCTCAGTAGAGTTCTGAAATGAGTTGTGGCCTTGCTGGGACAAAGCTCACTGCCCCAAATGGGTTTTTGTTTTGGGGGGCCTGGGGCCGGCCTGGCCACTCGTTTCCTGACACCGAGGAAGGAGAGAGTGTCTGTCCGTGGAGATCTATATTAGCTCACCAGTCATTAGCCCAGTGGTGGCCACATTTGTAATGAGGGCACAGGCCAAGAGCTAGGGGGTGAGAAGGCCCAACACTGCCCTGTCTTTTGGGACAATTTTTTGAGAGATGGCCAGCCTGTCCACAAGAAAAGCATTTACGTTGGTCATGGCGGATTTTATCTTGGCCTGCAATAAATTGTTGGACTGTAATACCTTGCACGGCCACAGCCATGGCTAACCTTTGGTATGCCATGCCAATTTCAGAACACAGGCAAATGTAATCAGAAATATCACCCCTTTTATGGGGATGAATAGCAGCTTGATAGGCAGCATTAACATTTTCAAAGGCAAGTTGTTTAATAAAATCAGAACAATCTGATTTCAAAAAAATACGCCCCTGCAATCGTGGTGAGGCGAATGAACAAAATCCTTAAAAGGCTCATCAGGTTCTTATTTAACGCTAGTGAGGGACAAGCCCACACTTTCTTTAGGGGGCAGGCGTTCCCATGCCTTAAGGGCAGCAGACTGAATCTGCACAAACAAGCCTGATTGATAATTAAGCTGTTGTGCCTCAGCCTGATAATCTTCTGTACCAAGAAGCATATTAGCTGACCAGGCTACCCCTGCCTGGGAATTTCTACTGGCCAAATCTTTGCAGGCATCTTTATAATCAGCCTCCCATAGAAGAAAATGTCCCCCTCCAAGGGAGGATCCCGCAAGGGTATGCCAATCGTGGGGTGTAAGCCATCTTTCAGCAACCGCCTCAATTATAGCCAGAGTACATGGTGCTGTGGCCCCATATTGAGAAACTGCCACTTTTAATTCTTTGAACACAGACATTTCAAAAGCAACATGGTGGTGGGCAGGTCCTGCATTTCCTCCCTTCGGGGCAGGTGTCTCTACCACTGGGAACACAGGGATCGGAGGAGAGACCTGTGTCAGGACCACAGAGTAAGCTAACTGAGGGAGCATGCGGAGCGGTTTAAGTTGTTTTCAGAGTTCTTGGTGTTCAAAATCAAGACAGATTTGATCTTTAAGGTCTTGATTTTGCTTTTGAAGGGAAGCCAAATTTTGTGCTGGTGGCAGAGCTGACGGGATAGTGGCATAAGGAGGTGGCCATCTCTGAAGAGGAGGCTGAGTAGCTGCCTCATCTAGATCTTCCCACTCACTATCACTGAGGTCATCTTCCAGGATTGCCTCTTTAGATTTTTTTAAGAGTGGATAAATTCTTTTAACCTTAGGGTGAGCACCTATGGAGTTTTTAGAGTCTTTAGAATTTTTTAAAGGAGTAGGGTTGGATTTTAAATTCTTCTTGGAGGCTTTTGTTGCTCCAATCTTTTCCTCAGCATCACTATCAAAGGACATCAAGTCCTCCTCCACCTGTTTTGGTGGCTGAGAGATCAGCATCACATCAGCAGAGGCATGGCCCTTATTAGAGGCAACAGTAACAAAACTCTTTTTTTTTTTTTTTGGTTTTTTGAGACAGTTTCTCTGTGTAGCCCACTCACTCTGTAGACCAGGCTGGCCTCGAACTCAGAAATCCACCTGCCTGTGCCTCCCAAGTGCTGGGATTAAAGGCATGTGTCACCATGCCCGGCAAAACTTCCTTAATAAGATTCCAAAACGAAAATACCATTACTGGGAACTTTTCAGGCCCAAAAACTTTATAACAATCTTTAATAGCGCTACCTACATGCTCCCATTTATTAAGATCAGTGGTACCTTCAAGGGGAAACCATGGGCAAATCTCTTTAACAAAATAAAAAAAAATATAAGCAAATCATGTACTTTAACCTTTATCCCTCATGCCTTTAAAGCCCTTTACAACCCTTCCACAAATAATTCATGGCTACTAAATGCCTGTCCCATGATCACTGCAAACTTACCAGGATCCCTAGTAGAGGTGGCAGGCTCCCACGCAAGACATCTTCCACACAAAATTCGTTGGCCGACCAAAAACACTACGATGATCTTCACTGGTCCCCTCATACTCAAGCCCCAATGCTGGGTGCCAGCTGCCCCAACCTGCAGGACTTAAACAACAGGGGTCTCAGGGAAGGGAGCAACAACAACAAATTGGGATCAGGAGATGAGAAGGAAGGAGACAAGACAAAAAAATCTGTTCAAGTCTCATTTACTCTAGGGAAACAAAGGACTTATAAGGCTACAAACCACAAAGGTATTTGCCCAGGTGCACGGGCCAAACCAGTATTATTGCTTGGTTGCACATCGACATAAATGGAATGTCCCTCATTGTAAAATGTTTGGAAAGCCCACTTTCGTAAAATGTCCCGAGTCAATTATGGGAACAGAAGCAAGATAGTGGAAGAAACAAAAGAGTGTTAGTTAATAGATGATGGCCCAAGGGACAAGATGGAGGCTGAGATGCCAGGGGCTTTGAGGCCCCAACAATTAGGATGTGTGTCCTTCTTGGAGTAGCTGTGGCTTAATTGGAGGAAGTATGTCACTGTGGGGCGGGCTTGGAGGTCTTATACACTCAAGCTACATACAGTGTGGCTCACAGTCCCCTTCTGCTGCCTGCAGAACCAGATACAGAACTCTCAGCTCCTTTTCCAGAACCATGTCTCCCTGGATGCTGCCATGTTTCCCACCACGATGATAAGAGACTGAACCTCTGAACTGTAAGCCAGCCCCATTAAATGTTTTCCTTTATAAGAGTTGCCATGGTCAAGGTCAATGGAAACCTTAACTAAGACAAAATACTGTGTGTTTAACATTCCTGGTTTCCCTAGTGATTATCTGTGTACAGGATAATCCCCATGCCTCTGACACTGCACACCCACCCAACCCCCTCAGTCCACCTAATACATTGACAACCTCTAGCCCTAACCTACTTTCACATTCTTTCTTCTACTCCAACTTCTGTACAAATCAGACACAAAACTAGTAAAAGAAGTCACATGCATAGATCATCACAGCAAGAGAGACAACATGAAAAATAAAGCCAGTATCTCCTTGGAAAACCTGTTAGCCCTGTAGAAATGTTTGCCTTGAGAATTATCTAAATAAACCCTAGCTCACAGAATTTAAAATAGCAATCATAAACTTCCTCAAAAAATTTAAGGAGCTTAAAAAAGACACAAAGAAACACTTCAAAGAAATTAAGAAGAAATAATTTAAAAGAAATGTAAAGTCCCAGGAAATGCCCAAGATAACACAAACATAAGGAAATGATAATCCAGGACATGGAAATAGAAATCAGGATGGAGAAAGAAACACTGAAGAGGACTGAAGCTGAAATGAAAGACAAAACAAACACAAACATATCTCAAAATCTCAAAGGGAAGCTTTACAAGTAGAATACATCAATAGAATATGAAAACCCAAAGATAAAGTAGAGGAAAGGTACATATAGGAAACGTGCTGTATAGGATACTACCAAAGAACCAAACCTTAGAATTATAGGCATAGATGAAGAAGAATCCCAAGTTGAAGGAATAGACTAGATATTCAGCAGATCATAGGGGAGAAAATGAGGTCAAGACACACCCATATAGATACAAGATGCACAGGACCATAAATAGTCAGATCCGAAAAAATATTGGCACAGACTATCATGATTAAAACACTAAGTATTTATAACACTGAATATTGAAAGCTGAAAGAGAAAAAAATACAAGTCACATATAAAATACCCTTTAGAAAAACACATGATGTCTCAAGGGAACTTTGACAGTCAGAAAAGCCACAGCAGTGCATTCCACATCTTAAAGGACCATGAATATCTTAGACTAATATACCTACTAAAACTTCTGCCATATTTGAAAGAGAAAGAAAAACTTCTCATGACATAAGCAGCCAAAAAAAAAAAAAAACAAACAAAATGTAAAGAAAATACAGAAAGCAAAATATTGGGCAGAATGAAGAAATGAACACAGCCAAGAGAATGTAGAAAGAAATATGAAGCCAAAATCCCTAAAGAACAAAATACCTCAGAAAACACAAGTGAAAACAACACAAGAAAACAGCAAACCCAACAACAGAACTGTAACAATGCTAACATCCTAATAGTAAATGTAAAGTCAGTGACCTCAGTTCTCCAGTCATAAAGGACAGGTGACAGAATGGATCAAGAAGCAAAGGCTATCTGTCCGTCATCTACAAGAAACACATCTAAACTTTAAAGATAGTATCAGCTAAGAGTACAAGGATGGAGAAAAGTGCTCCAATCAAATAGAACCAGAGGCGTCTTTATCCTAACATCTGACAAGATAGACATCAAACTAAAACTCATCAGAAGAGATAAGAAGGAACATTTCACTCTAGCCATGTAAGAGTTAACCCAGAATGCATTACTATCCTACACTTCAATGCACCAAACTCTGTGTCGCGCCCAACCTCGACCAGCAAGGAAGATGCAACACGCTCGGACTCTTCTTCAGCAGTTTACTCAGGAACCTTTAACAATCTTCTGACCTCGAGGGAAGCGCCCCAGCCCCTTAAATGCCCTATGCTGAGCCAATCATGCTAAGCCACGTGGAGGGTACAGAGAGGCTGTCATACACGGAAGCAAACCAGGCCAGCAGGCACCACCAAATAAGGAGTTGTTTACCGCTCCAGCACTCTGGCAAGGAGCAGAAGCCGCCGTCCCAGGGTGCGGCTCAAGCGGCTCTCCACAGTTCCCCCTTTTTGTTTTTAAAGCGAAACAGGCAAGAACAGTGGTCTGACCTCTGATGATGGGACAACGGGGACATTGTACTACCCCTCCTCAGGCTTCATGCCTCCCAAAGAGGGCCAGACCCATCCGATGCCTTTTGTACAGAGACAGGATCTAGGGCATCAACCTGTATGCACTCAGACATGCTCTTCTTGAGGTTGCTAACTGCAAACAGCATACCCCAAGTGCAGTGCTAAGCCTCGCAGCCCGAACGCGATGTTTTCTAGAATTAGGAATCAATTACTTCTGCATGACAGCGAGCCACACTTGGGGAGACTGTCCTGCTTCAATGGCTGCAAATACCTGAACCACCATGGCTGCATGCCACTTCTGAACAATCCTAATCTTACACAAACACCAGAGGCCAGCAAGACAGGCAATCAGCAACAGGACAAAAAGAGCACCCATGCCCGCCCACTCTTTCAGATGATTCTTGGTGGAAAGAATCCAGGAAGACAATCCTGTGGCCATATTCATGTCGACTCTGGTGGAATTCATGGTGACGACAACCTGTGCATCATACATAACCAGCATCAGTTTTGGAAATACCGACAGGATTCCCCATCTTGGTTCCATCGCTCCCAATGTCAGAAGCGTCAGACTCAGCAGGGCGACACTCAGAAGGATCCTCATGCTGGACTTTCCTCACAAGTCATTCCGGAACCCAAATTGGGTCCTGCTGATCCTGCAGAAAAACACAAACAGAGCCTCGTGCCCATGTCAGCACGGATCAGGCCCATGCCAGGAGCCTGTCAAAATATCTTTCCATTTCACCATTCCTTTGGATGAGCTATGCAGATCATGATGCCTGTCTGTCACAGAGCAGCCAGTTGCATCCAAATTTAAAAAATTAAGAGTAAAAAGAGCTAGAGATATTCTCTCCTTAGGGGTTCGACCATGGCCTATTCCCCCTTTTTGTTTTAGCAGACATTCTTTTAATGTGCGATGCACACGCTCCATTATGCCCTGCCCTTGAGGGTTATAGGGCAGTCCATGGTTAAGTTGTATTTCCATTTGTTTGCAGAAGGAGACAAAAGTTTGAGCCATATAGGCTGGTCCATTATCTGTCTTCAGCTTCTGGGGCTTTCCCCAAGCAGCCCAGGCTTCCAAGCAATGTCCTATGACATTGCGAGCCTTCTCTCTAGTCAAAGGTGTAGCATGAATGATTCCTGAGCAGGTATCTACAGATACATGGACATATTTTAAAGCTCCAAAATCTGAAATATGCGTGACATCCATCTGCCAAAGTTTAAGTGGCATTAATCCCCTAGGATTTACTCCTAAACTGGGGGGATGCTGATGGATCACACATTGGGGACAATCCAAAACAACCTGTCGAGCATCCACTCTAGACAGATGAAACTTCCTTTGCAAAGTCTTAGAATTAACATGAAACTGTTGATGAAATTGTCTGGCTTGATCTAAAGAAGAACTCAAAAACACACACTCCAATCTAGTCCATTGATCCACTATATCATTTCCTTTACTTAATGGCCCAGGCAAACCTGTATGTGCTCTAATATGCTGAACATAAAATCCTGCCTTCCTTTGCAAAATTAAACCTTGTAATTCCTGCAACAAAGCACAGACAGTACTACTAACTTTTATTGGGCTTGCTAACTCTAGAACTTTTAGTGCATTCACTACATAAGCTGAATCTGAAATCAAATTAAACACAAAGGGACATTGTTTAAACACTTCTACCACGATTTTTAACTCTACTGTCTGAGGAGAACCCAGCTGATACTGACACAACACAGGCTCTTTATTTTCCACCATGTAAGCTCCACAACCCGTTTTTGAGCCATCA
>JADRCD010023490.1:0-11580 GCA_019843815.1 Montemys delectorum
AAAAAAAAAAAAAAAAAAAAAAAAAAAAAAAAGTCACAAGGATTTTGTAGGATCTGGGAGGGTGATACTCATCAAAGGTTTCATTTCAGACTTGGGGAAGGGGAGTCCAGTTATCTCCAGACTCAACGGGACATAAGTCTTGAGCCAGTGGCTTCTATATGATAAGCCCTGTCTCAAGACACACGGGTTCATTCTACCCTCCTCTGTTGAGAATACAAACCATGCAGCTGATTGATGGTAAGCCCTACACCAGGACCTGGACAGAGCTAGAAGGGGACATAGAGATGCCCTCATCCCATGCCTTCTCTTTACAGATACGGAAACTGAGGCACAAAGCCGGTCTCAGCAGCATGCAGCTGAACTAGACATCGGTGTGTGTTCCTGCTGTCCTGCCCAGCTCTCAGCCACACCCCACCACCTCTCTGGGGTTTCCTGATCTGCCCACAGACAACCTATCAGCTCCAGAAAGCAAGCCTGCCCACCTTTCCCCACGCTCAGCCCATGCTGGCTGCCCTGAGGGAAGTGGTTGTCTTTGACCAGGAGCTCCCAGATGTACAATGCTGCTGGGTGTTGAAGAAGGGTTCCCAGAGGCCAGGAGGAGTCCTGTTCCCAAGCTCCCTGCTCCTTGGATCATTGTCACCATGACCTCATGGGGAACACTGAATACCTACCATGCTTGTTTTTCTTTTGTTCCTCCTCCAATCCAGGCACACCTGGGATGCCCAGGAAGGTGTTGTGGGAATTTCCATACCACACCAGCAGTTCTTGGTCTGGAGGAATCATCTGCAGGAAGAGAAGCAGGAAGAGGTTAGAGGGGTGATAGCTGCTGGCAGGAGACAAGGGGTTTTTCTGCACCACACTCAGGCCTGAGAAAGCCAAAGCTGGCATGATCTCACTGCAAACTGTGTAGGCATTGAAGGTCCCGGAACACTGTCCCCTCTCTTCCTCTCTCGTAACCCAGGCCATCTCATCATTTCTGTCCTGTTTCACAAAAATATCCAAATTGATGGCCACAAGAAAACAAAAGAAAAAGAACACAGGCGGCGGGGTGTGTGTGTGTGTGTGTGTGTGTGTGTAGCTCAGCTATAGAATGCATGCTTAGCCTATGCAAAGGCCTAGACTAGATCCCCAGCTCTGCATAAAACAGTCATTGTAGTCACCGGCATCTCTGCACTCAGAGGTAGCGACAGGACCATCAGCAGTTCAAGGTCATCCTTGGCTACCCAGCCAGTTTGAGACCAACCTGGAATTTGAAAGATCTTGTCTCAAAAAAGAAGGGGGAAAGCCTCACAAACAGAAGTAACAGAAGATAAAAAAAAAACACCTAGAATCTTCTTCCCCTTTTATTAATCCAGAGGAATTAGAGTCACTCAGTCCTCAGGGCCCTAGGGCTGAGCCAGATGTTTCTAAAGAGTGTGGGCTGTGGGGTACCCTATGGCTACACCCTGCCTGATAATGTTCCAGAAACAGCTCTTATCTCAAGTGCCCACAGGCGCCATGCAGTCACAGCACAGGGCTCTCTGCAGGGCTCCATGTACCACAAGGCAGGCGCTAAAGAAGAAACCTTTGGATTGACAAACACCTCCACCTTTGGAAGCACCAAAACAGCATTGGACAGAATGTTTCACTGGCCCTGGTGCAATATCAGGCAGCCCAGAGCCTATGGCCAGGCCTGAGGCTTGGCTGCTCTCAACCGTGACAGCTACTGATCAAGATAGGTTGGTGGTGATGATCAAGGGAGCTGAGAAGCCTGCTGTCTGGACCCCAGCCAGGTAGGACAAACAGGAGAGAACAGCCCTGAGGCCACAGCTCCTAGAGGTGCTTCTGTGAGGTGCCCAGTGAAACACAGACAAGGCCTGACAACAACTGTCTTGTTTTTCTGTGGGCTTCTCTTTTAGCTGAAGCACAGGAGATTGTATGAGACTGGGGAGACAGTTCACTTTGTAAGTATTTGCCTTGGAAGCATAAGGTTATGAGATTGAGCCCCAGAGCCCACATGAAAAGAGTAGGCTTGAGGGTGCACACTTGAATCCCAGTGCTGGGGAGGTAGAGATAAACCCCTAGAGTTTGCTAGCCAACTCCAGACTAATTGCCAAGCCCTAAGCCAGCCAGAGAGCCTGTCTCAAAGAACAAGTGTCTACGCAACAGCACCTGAGGCTGATGTCTGGTTGCCACATACTCACACACAAACACGTCATACACAACACGAGCATGTACACATACATGTGTACAAAGAAAAACCAAGTGGGAGTCCACCCATGAGTATCTGAAGCCACCCCAGAGGAGTGGTCAGGGAGAATTTCTTCCCTTCCACGTGAGCCTGAGAACCTTGGGTACCCCTTCCATGGTAAGAGCCCAGAAGACCTGCCCCACCCCATATCCACCAGGCTCTGAAAGGAGAGCAAGCTGAGGGCTGGGGGGAGGGGGCAGGGGGCCCCTATTGAGAGCAGCCTAGCCTCATCATGTCTCTTCACCAACCCTTGGCCTTTAGCATCATAGGAGCACAGGAGCGTGCGTGCGTGTGTGCGTGCATGCGTGCGTGCGTGTGGTCAGTTCCATTGGAGAAGGTCAAGTCCAATTCATAAACAAGCAAAATGAGGCAGTGTCTCCAAGACAGCAGGCAGCTTAGAACCTGGCACCAGGGCTACACAGAATCCTCCGGTCTCTCCTTCATAGGCATGGTCACTGTCCAAGGGAGCAGAGGGTCAGAGCTGGAGGCCTCTCCTTGAGGAGGAGGAGAGAAGGAAAAGGCCTGTGAAAGCCTCAGAGAAGAAGGTGATGGAGTTCAAGTTTTTAAGATATTGATTGAGAGCTTGTTAGTTTGTTTTCACAATATGGATTGGGAAAGAGGCCACTGTACAAGATGGCTCTCGTGTCACCGGGTCCTTAGGTGTGACCTTAGAAGTCTCTCTTGAAGCAGCAGCCTCTAGGCCACGTGCACACACCAAGCTGCAGAGTACCCCCCCAACACACACACACACTGAGACTGAGCCCTGGCATGGGTTGGAGGGGACACTCAGACTCTGTGCCTGCCAAGCGAGTAATTGTGTCACTCTGTTCTTTGACTTGTAAAACAGAACAGTCCCTGTTTTACAGGCCTCCCTGAGAGCTGTTGGGTCACAGAGGCCACAAGCTCAAAGCTCTCAGTACCGAAGCTGTGTGGAATTGCTGCTGTTTCCCTAGCTTGGAGATGCTCCAGAGGAACTAGCAGTGAGGAACTGGGCACATTGAATCACTGCAGTAAAGCCCAGGGCCACTGACAGCATGAAAGTCCGTGGTGAGCCAGGCCTTTGCCTTCCACGCCCATGAAGCACAGGCATGGGGCTGCCTGCGGGCATTCCCATCAGGAAAGTGCTCTTGGAGTTTGTGAAGCTCTGGGTTTGGTCTTCAGCTCCATGTAAGCCAGATGTAGGGCCCTGCACCTCAAATCCCAGCACTCGGGGGTTAGAACCAGGAGGATATAGGAAATTCAAGGTCTTCTTCACCAAAATATCAAATGGGCTATATTAGCTCCTGTGTAGGGCTCGCAATGGTGACTCAGCAATCAAAAACACTGCCTGTTCTTTCAGAAGACCCAGGTTCAGACCCAGAACCTACATGATGGTGGCTTACAACCACCAGGGACTCCAGTTTCCAGGGATCTGACATCCTCTTCTAGACTATGGGGACTGCAGGCACATGTATGGTACACATACATACATGCATGCAAAATAGGCATATACATAATAAAACAAATATTATTTAAATCTAATAAACAAATACTAAAACTAGTTTTATTCAACTTAAACATTTAGCTTCATGGGCACAAAGGTCTAACTGTGCCATGGAAAGATTCTCTCTCTTTCTTCTGCCCTGGGTGCCCATCTGTTGCCTCTGCCTCTCTCCATGTGTTTCCCCAAAAAACATGTCATTTTGAGACTTTGAAAAAAAAAATGCTGTGGAGAGACTATGTGACTTCTATCTTTATAAGATCTGCTTTAAAAATGAACATGTATCACATCTATGTATCTGCAAACGCAAGAGTGACAACAAGCAAGACTTTTCAGAAAAGGAAGCCTACTAAATAGAATGTACTGGAATTGGGAATGCGATAGCTAGAGGCTATGAGCAGTGGGAGAGGCCCACACCACCTTCACAGAGAAACAGGACTACGAGATGCTTTGAACTTCAGAGCCTGGAACCCCTGTACGTCTGGTCTCCACTTTATAAATGCTAAAAATTAATTTTATTTCACTTAAAAACTAAAGCCCGTGGGCATAAGGATTAACTGTACCACATGGTAAATAGTGGGGAGCTCTGCATTACCCAGTTGTTACTGATGCTCTCTGGGCATGTCCCGCATCGACCAAAAGTTCTTCTGTGTTGTAGCCCAGAAGACCCCAGAACCTGTACCCTCTTCTCTGAGATCCTGAAAGTACTGTTCAGAGACCACCTCAGTGCATTGAACACCCACAGTCCCCTGCAGGCCTCTCCCAGGCTCTCTTCCTAGTGAGTTTAGTGCTGGTCCAGGCTAGGCTCTGCACTAGGGCTGGAAGCCTGAATCAGCTGGTCATTCATGTTTCTGGGAACAGAAGATTGGTTTGGAACATACCATGAACCAAGCAATCCCCAAAGGAACTGATTCCCATTTTGTAAAATCCACTCTGTCAAACCGAGGGAAACAGCATTTGCCTGACTTCCGCTGCTGAGTCTGAGGACCTCTGGCTAATTCCTAAGGTTCTGATCAGCCTTAACTTGAATCCTGCTCTATTTCAATGACAGAAGGGCAGTGACAGACTTTCAGGTTTGCTTTCCTAATACAAATTCATGACACCCCATTGAACATGCTCCCAAGAGGCAGCCTGCCCCTGACACCTGCCCCTTCCCGGGGTGACACAGAAGCATCTCCGTGTCATCTGGATGATCATCAGTTTCCATTGTGCCTGACAGATGTCCTGACACACCAATTAATAGAGCCCCAACAAGAAGATGCTGGCCAGGGAGGCCACACAGCACGGCCATCCAGCTCTGTAGCAGAAGGGCTAGGGTTCAAATCACAGCTCCAGACTCTATCTCTAAACCTTGAACCTTCATTTCTTCATCATTGAAATGGGGACAAAGATGCGAAGCTCAGCAATATAGGACCTGTTCGGTATGTATAAGGCCCAAAGGTTCAATCCACAGAACGATTTTAAAAAAGTAAATAAGCCCTGGGCTCAGTCCCCACTACGAGGCCAGAGTTGCTTAGACCTTCAAAAACGTTGCCAGTGTAGCATCGGCACATGAGAGATGTCTGATGTCATAATGTCCTCTGCGAGCATCTTTAATGGGAGCCATCATCAATGGTGGCACTCATCAGAGCCACTACTGAGCAAGGTCAAAAGGAAAATGGTGCTTATCCTCAGGGCTGAGGAAAGAGGTGAGGCTCTAGAAAAAATAAAGGGCTCAGCTGCCCTGGAACAAGAGAAAATGGGAAAGTCACATTTCAGGGCAACCATTTGCCAATACGATACAATAAAACGGAAATGGAACGGACTGGGGATTTTCTTCCCCCACATAGCAATAACGGATTCCTCCAGCTTCCCCTTGTGCTGGTTTCTTGCCCAAATCACTTGCTTCCTGATGATCCACTTTTGCTTTCCTGGAAGAGGTAGGTCCCTGTGGTCACCCTATCACCTGGGTTTATTCATTTATTATTTAATGGCACCACCTGCTTTGTGCTGATGCTTTCTAGAAATGCCATTTGAGGCACCTGAGGCGGGACTGAGTGTCCAGGCAGATGCAAAGCCAGAAGGTCTCACCCTCCTCACCTTCACCTGGAGTGCAGAATTTGGAACAGGTGCTCTAGTACTGGCCTGAGTTCCCAAACCATCACCTGTCTCCATTTAGAGTTCATGATTTTGTATGTGTGGAATGTCCTAGTGTCTTCTTCCTACTGAAGAGAGACAACACTTGGCAAGTAACGGGTTAGTGTTATGAAATATAAATAGCACTGCTCGTGAGCAGGAAGACCAAGTAAACAGATTGTAACAAAGCTCTCTCTCTCTCTTTGGCTAACAGCCCCTTAGCACACACCAAACAGCAGATTATACAAGACTTCCCAGGAGCTGCCTAGGTGAGCAGAAATATGTCTGGTCACACCCGGACATATAAGTGGAATTCTGACATTGTTATAACATGGGTTGAGACAATTGCTGGTATGAAAAAAAATGTGCCCAACATCATTTATGAAAAGCAATTTGGGGCTGGGTATGTTGGCAAATGCCTTCGATCCCAGCACTCTGGAGGCTGAACCAGGCAGATCACCATCATTTCGAGGCCAGTCTGATCTATATGAGAGTTTCAGGCCAGCCAGGGCTACACAGTGAGCCTGGCTGGCCTGGAGCTCACCATGTAGACCTTTACCAGGATCTGATTCTTGGTCTTCCTGCTGTTCACAAACACTGTTTATACTTCATAACAGTAACCCGCTACTTGCCAAAAAATGAGGGGAAGTGTCTCTCGTCAATAGGAAGAATACACTATGGCTATTGTAGGACGTTCTACAAATACAAAATCATGGAACTCTATATGGAGACAGGTGAGACCCTGTCTTAAATTTTAAAAAGAAAAATTTTAAACAAAAGAAAAAAAAAGAATTTGGAAATGTTTTGTGTTTCCTTGACCCCTTCTTAGCAGGATGGTTTACTCTAAGTACAACAATGCCATGCAAGAGGCATGTATTTGATACATCATATGTTTGATAATGTGTGCGCTATATAGATGTGGGTCAATGGTCCTAAAATAAAATTTATAGGTTTATAAAATTTTATAAGCTTAAATTTCTGATAAACATAAAATTTCCCCCTAATTAAATTTTAATCCCTCCCTGGAAATATTCTTGTCCCCTGAATTTATCATACATCTGGATAAATGTTATTAGCATGTCCTGATTTGTCTTTGACTCGCACTAGTCAGACGTGTCCCTGTGTCTATGTCTATGTCCGTGTCTGTGTGTGTATGTGTGTGTGTGTGTGTGTATGAATGTGTGTGTATACACAGGTTATGTGTGTGCATATGTGTTTGTGTATATATACATGTGTGGGTGTGTGTCTCTGGGAGTGTGCACATACTGGGGTGTAAAGGGCTGTATTTGTCTGTGTGTGTGTATGTGTCTGAATGTGTGTAAGGGAGCCAGAGGAGTTAGAACTCATACTTTGCTATGGGTGAGTTCAGCTACACCAAAAGCCAATTCTAGAAGGTGACAGTACAGTTAGATGGTCGCAGGAGTCATGCTGGTCCTGCCTGAGCTTCTTCAGGTACTACCCCTACACAACACTCCTCAGCGCTCCTGGGACCGCTGCCTGCCTGCCTGCCTTTCTTTCCTCTGTCCTCCCTGGTTTTCTTGGTGCTGACCCAGGTCCTGGCCATACAACTAGACTGATAGGCAATTAGGCTATCAGTCCTGTTCAAGTCTAAGGGTCTGGTCATTCTGGAACAATAAGATTCCAGTCCCAGAAGTTAGCAGGCATAGACACCCAGAAGAGTCTAGACTTCAAGCTCAGAGTCATCGCCAGTAAATGGAGTGTGGCTAGAAAAGAAGTTGTTCTCTGACCTTGAAGAGCAGCCAAACCCCTGACCATCCCAACAACCAAGGGACTTCCAAGCCAACTGAAGTGCAAGATCTAGAAAAATGTGGCAGGAGAGCCCTGCTGCCCCCTCACAGAATTTAAGACAACTTCCACGTCTAGGGCAAGACACAGCCAAGCTGCACATCAAGGGTCACGGCTGTGCCCTCTGGTGATGTGCCCCTTTGGCTATCACTGCTCACCAGCCCAGCCCCAGCCCCAATGCCTGCCTTTAGCTTTCTTTCTCTGCCAGGCAGGTGTCCTGCCTCCTTTCCCAGCCCCTGGTCCTGGCTCCTCTTTTGCCCACATTAGAAGACTTCCACTCATCATGACGCAAGACGACTCTCCTCAGCTAACACTCCCCTATAGAGACGGTTCAGAGCTCCAGGCTTTCAAGAAATGACAGATTTCCATGTCCACCAAATGTGGATAAACTCAAGATCCTCCTCGTGAAGTTGTATGAGAGGCCTAACACAGTGAGCTGTTAATGCTGAGACAGAGTTCTGAGTCACACACTATTGGTCCCAGAATGAGGCATGACAAGCAGTTAAACCATATGGACACACGACCATTGTCAAAGTCAAGTTCGGTCCCCAGCCAGTTTCTACTTGGTCTCCTGTTCTCTATATTCTTCTGCCCTCTGAACCCCTGCACATGCTTCTCTACATCTGAGATATTTACCACAGCATCGACTTACAAGCCCCGTCCTCTCCCAGCTGTATCAGCAAGTCTCCCATACAGGGCCTACTCCTGGCAGTCATAACCCCTGAGCCTGAGCCCTATACCCAGGCAGAGCCAGTTGGGCCAGCATTAATATCCTTCTGTCTTCTTTGGTCACACTCCTCTCCATGATGTGTCCCCATTCATCCCTACATAACACTATATCACATACCTCTATGGCCTTGTAGAAGATGCTCGTGCCTATTTGGACCACCTCCAGATTCTGCTCCTGCTCGTTCCGGGCACACTTGATGTAGGTCATCCAGCTTCGGTGGTCTTCCTGGCTGGCATCGATGAAGTAGCGTACTGTACCATCCTCATTGAATACCTAAGCACGGGTGGAGCAGTGATGGGTGAGGCAGGGCGAGGCCACACCTGTGACCCAAGCCAGACCCATCTGCTGACATTCTCCTTTCTATCAACAGCTCTAGGAAGTCAATAAAGCTATTGTCATCTATGCTTTCCAGTCCAGGAAAAGGAGATTGGAGGGGGCAGGGCACAGTGATTTGTCCGAAGCAGAAGGTAAATAGGGAGTCAGTCTTCAAGGACCCGTGGGCTCACTGTGATCAGATCCTCCACCCCCAGAAGAAAAACGGTCTCCAAGAGATCCCTAAGCAGGCAACATGCTCTTCTGCTACCTGTCCTTAAAGGTGCAGATTCGTGGGGCAGAGCAGTGGAGAGTATAGCACAGGGCCTCAGAGAGGGACCCAAGAGCTTGGGAGGCAAATCTAGCTTACTGGGGTCTCTTGGCCTGAGCTAAGCCCCTCTGTGAAGCTGCTAAGGGTCCTCAGAGATCAAACCACACCCTAGTTTCCTGACTGGGCAACAGCTGGAAGACACCCACTAGGCCCAGGTGTCCAGGAGAGGGAGAAGGCAAGGGCTGGGGGTGGGAGTCATCTCTCCGCTCTCCTCATCCAGGTCCTATGAACAGCTGCGGCCCGCCCTTAGCTTGCTGGGCTCCTGCCAGGTGCAGCTGCTAGGGTGGCAGCCAGAGAGGGAGTAAGATGGAGAGGAAGGTGTAGCATCTGGCTACTGAGGGTCTGCGTGGGGAGACCGATGGGGGAGAGCCACCACAGGGCTGGCATCCCTGTATCTGACACTGTTGGAGGTGGGCTAGAGTCAAAAGGCCAGGGGTGGAAGCCTTTCAGATATCCATGCCCTTCTGCAAAATGAGAATAATAACTGAGGGGGGTTGACCTCACAGTTTGCAGGCTGGGGAATCAGACTGCTGACTCAACACCCAGTCAGTCATGGTTATTTTGGATGCCATCAGGCCCGGGATTGGGAAACCTATTCTTAAGAAACACCCAGCTTCTGCTCTCCTCCATTCCAGCCACACTTCACCACAGGCCAGCCTCTTGTTGCTTCTAAAACCAGGGAATGAACCTGAGCAGCGAGGTGGCTCCTTCCCAGCCTGTGCAGTCAGGACCCCTCTGGATCTTAGCGCAGTGGGACGCTGCAAAGTATGGCTAACAGCCGTGCTTGGGAGACTTGGAAACAAGAACTCTCGGACATTTCCCAAAACAGGTAAAAGAGAAAGAACCTTTGGCAGAGAAAGCTCCAGGCCTTGAGAGTCTTACTCCCAGGGAGTGTACAAACTTCAGCATCCACAGCTCCCAGGGAGGACTGAAGCTCTAGCAGGGGCCAGACAGGGCTCCTTTCTGACGCCAGTAGATACAACCCCACAGGGAGCCAGCCCACCTGCCAACCGGAATCCCTTTCCAAAGCTCCCACCTACCTCCCACATCAGGTTGTTGTTTTTGCAAATATCCACATGCTCTGGGGCAATGACGCGGCCAGTGAAGGGGCCCATCTCTGTGCCTGCCTTGATCCACGTCTTGGAGAAGATGCCAAGGCCCTCGCCTGGGATGGAACTCTGGGCGATGATCACTTCCACTGGCAGCACCAAGCTAGATAGCTTCTGCACTTCTACGGGGATTAGAGGAAGCCAGTCATATCTGCTCAAAGATGACCCTGATCTTCCCATTGCGGATGCGCTCTCGCCCTGCTTCGTGCCTGCGAGCACAAGCAGCCCCAACTCGGGCAAATCTCTCCAGTGGCGCGCTGTTGGCCTACGCGCAGAGGTTCCGCCTCTTTTTACAACCCAGGACCCTCGGTACCCTCTAAACGCAACCCGTAGGTGGTGGTTCTTTTATTTTTCTTGTGGGCGGAGCGTTACTGGGGATCGAACCCAAACCCTTGCACGTGAAGCGCTACGCCACCGCCGAGCTATATCATCAGCTCTTAGGCTCATTTCAAAGTCTTTCCAAAAATTCTCCAAACATCCACAACCTTCACGGTCTTCCATCGCAGAAAAACTTAGGAGCCACTAAAACCACTTTGTGTTTACAGACAGGGAAACTGAGGCCGGGTCTGGCGAAGAGGTATCGTCCAACCCGGGACTCTCAGTCTAGTTCCTGGCTCTTCAGGAGGTTCTGCGTGCCTCCCGGACTTGGTCAGCACTGGGGACAGAGCTCCAGCTTGAAAGGTGGCACCAGCGCAGAAGAAACACTTGCTTCTACAAACTGAGCTCTGAGCCACCTCACACACAGACACCCCTCCCCCGTGATCTTCCCTGCCACGCCAGTATTCCTCTCTCCTCCCAAGTTCTAGAGTGCCAGAGAGGGCAGTACCCGGATCAGGCGAGCTCTGAAGTCGCTTTAATGGGCGAGGAAGAACCAGCGGTCCCTAACCCGAGAGGATCCCCGGTGGGGCCTCTGCGGCAGGGGTGGGAGCGTTGAAGCGCACAGGGGCGGCCTCCATGTCTTACAAGGTTCCCCTCTAAGCTACCTGGGAAAATACCCGGCGAGCCGGCCGGCTGAAAGGGGGGGTTAAACGGTGTCCATTGCGGAGCGGCCGGCAATTTGTCACGCTGTTAAAGTGATCGCATTCATTCGGCTCCATTCGAAAGAAATTGCTAATTCTAAATTCATTAGCCCTGGAAGAAAGCTGTAGCAGTAAATTGTATCTCAATGCGGAGGGGACTTGTTTAAAAGGGGCCGAGGAATTCCCCTTACAAAAAGGCAGGATTAGATGGTTGACATAGCGTGAATGGAAGTGGAATTAGTCTTCACGGTAAATTAAGAGAGGAACAGCGATCTTAAAGGGGAAGAGAGGGCGTCGCTCAGAGACGCCAGCGCTGGGGAAAGATATTGTTTGCGGGGTGACGAATGAGGAAAAGGAAAGTGAGTCTTCTTAAAGAAATCAAACTTTCCTCGTGCACTTTCTCACCCTCGCTCTCGGTGGTCGCTGTATCATTAAATTGCGGCACTTC
>JADRCD010023501.1:0-13952 GCA_019843815.1 Montemys delectorum
AAAAAAAAAAAACTCATTGTACAAGCTATAGTATGTCACAATGTGCGCCAAAGTATACTTTTTTGTTCACACATCTTTACTTGCAAATGCTCATTGCAATGAGTTATTGGTCTGATTTGAGACCTCTGGCTTCTACTACACTATAGTAGATCCTCAAGGGGATATCTCTCAGATACCTTGTTGCCCTATGTCATGGAGATCCTGAAGTTTTGAATCTGCAGGGCCCTTCTTATGCTCTAGAAGTTCATAGATGGGGTAGGTGTTGGAATGGGCTAACTCAGAGCCCTACATCTGGACTTGGGTGGTAGCTGAGGTGCTCAGCCTGCTAGCCATCTTGCACCCACACCTACAGGGTGAGCTCTTCAGTGCTGCCCAGGCTAGCTCACCTAATGCAACTGACAACAAGGAGCAGGACCAGCTCAGGGAAAGTTCACTAGTGCCTTCACTAGCAGGGCCAGCTCTAGGAAGTTCAGGGCCTGGTCTCCCAAGTTCTGCAAATGATGAGAGGAAGGGGTAGCTCTTCCGACTGTCAAAAGTGGCAAGGGGGGAGGCTGAGAGGGAATCTCTCCCTCATCCACACCATTCAATAGCAGACCAGAGGCAGGGCCAGCTGTTTGCCCGTGCTCATTCCCTTGAGACCAGTTCACCTGCAATAACATGCCACAGGGGCAAGATCAGCTCTCCTGTTGGCCTGACCTTCCAGGGCCAGCTCGATGGGAAGGGGTAAGGCCAGCTCTACACAGCCCTCAGACATGAGCATGGCCCAGGCAGCAGTCCAGACCAGGGAGCTCCACCAGGTCTTTGGTGGTAACAGACCCCAAATTGCTACAGGGCTATCAGCCCAGACATGTCCCTCGGAGACAGCACAGACCAGGATCTTACCACGGCCTTAAGTGACATCATGGCTACTCAGATCAGGCTATTCCTCACTACCCTCAAGTCTTCAGCCTCTCTTCAATATGTACATATCTTTCTGCTTCTTGCTTGCTCATCTCAGTGACATCCAAGGAATCTGGGTATCTGGGGATGTCTCAAAAGTGCTTTGCCCTGCCTGTGCCATGTGGCACTGGGCAAGGGTTGTCTCCAGTGTTGTCTGCTTGCCTGGGCCTGTGTGACACCAAGCTGGGGGTTGTCAGGATTGCTCTGCCTTGCTGGACTGGTAGCCAGGAATGTGCTTTATGTTAATGAATTTACTTGTGGTAGTGAAACATCCATCCTCTATTTTACATTACAGTTATTAATTAATACCTCTGTCCTCACGATTCCATTGGCTTCTTCCTTTTATGTTTAGGTAAGCAGGATTTTAGGGTTTGTATTCTTGCTTTGAGATTATTTGTTTATGTATGTTTATATATGTGTGCATATGTATGTGTCTTAGTCAGGGTTTCTATTCCTACACAAACATCATGACCAAGAAGCAAGTTGGGGAGGAAAAGGTTTATTTAACTTACTTCCACATGCTGCTGATCACCAGAGGAAGTCAGGACTGGAACTCAAGTAGGTCAGGAAGCAGGAGCTGACGCAGAGGCCATGGAAGGATGTTCCTTACTGGCTTGCTTTTACTGGCTTGCTCAGCCTGCTCTCTTATAGAACTCAAGACTTCCAGCCCAGAGATGGCACCACCCACAAGGGGCCCTACCCCTTGATCACTAATTGAGAAAATGCCTCACAGCTGGATCTCATGGAGGCATTTCCCCAACTGAAGCTCCCTTCTCTGTGATAACTGCAGCCTGTGTCAAGTTGATACACAAAACTAGCCAGTACAGCATATGTGCACATGTGTGTGCAAGCCATATTCAATTTGTATGCCATTCCTCAGGGGCCATTCACCTTCTTTGTTTACTTTTTATATTAGAAATATAATTAAAATAAACTTTTTGTTTTGTTTTTTATAAGAGACTTTATTTAAAACAAGTCTTTAGTATGCATGTTTATTAAATACAAAAGCAAACTTGAATACTAGTAAAATGAATATATTTGTTTTACTTTTAATAAAGGTGACATCTTAATGGAATATTTGATACAATGGGACATGAGCATTTCAACATTTCTCAGAGTTGATTAGTATTTTGATTTTATAATCATCAGTTCTAGGAATGCTTCTTCACATAAATATGTGTAGAAAAAATGGTAGAGTATGCTTTGGATCACCAGAAATTGTTGAAAATTCTTTTTTTCAACAAAAAAAGACCTAATCTTTTTTTTTTCTTATAAGGGCAATATTTAATTGGGGTTGGCATACAGGTTCAGAAGTTCAATCCATTATCATCAAGGCAGGAACATGGAAGAGTCTAGATAAGCATGATGCTGGAGGAGCTGAGAGCTCTACATCTCCATATGAAAGCTGCTAGCAGAATATGGCTTATAGGAAGCTAGGATGAAGGTCTCAAGACCATGCCCACAGTGACACGCCCACTCCAAGGCCACCTCCAAATAGGGCCACTCCCTAGACCAAGCATATACAAACTATCACATTTCATTCCCTGGCCCCCACAGGTTTGTTCAAATACCTGAGTCTATGGGGCCATACCAAAACACATTTAGTCCAACTTCTAAAGCCCCCCATAGTCTATAGCAGTCTCAACAATGTTAAAAGTCCAAAGTTCAAGGTCTTTTCTGAGATTCATCCAATCACTTAACTGTAATTAAGCAAAACAGGAAACCAGCTGGGCAAACTTCAAACTCTGCTTTTCCATGTCTGATGTCAAAGCAGTCTTCAGACCTCCATTCCTTTTTCATCTTTGTTGACTGCAACAATTTTTTTTCTCCTGGGCTGGTTCCAGTCCCTGTCAGCAGCTTTCCTCAGCAGATAGCCCATAGCTCTGGTATCTTGAACATCTTGGGGACACCAAGACAACTTCAATGTTACAGCTTCTTGTTTCAGTTTCTGTGATCCACACATGATCTTCTGGGCTCCTCCGAAGGGCTGGCATCACCTCTCCAGCTCTGCTCTCTGTAGCATGCCATGGTACTGGCATCTCCAATACACTGAGGTCTTCCACTGTAACTAAGCTTCACCAGTACCCTCTCATAGGCTCTCTTCATTGTGCCAAGCCTCAACTCCTTTGCATGACCCCTTCAGTCCTAGTTGTCAACTGCAACTGTGGCCGCACCTTCACCAATGGCCTTCCATGGATACTCACAGTCTCAAGCCTCAGCTGTTCTTCCTGGTGCTTTCATGCCTTCCAAACCAATACAACCTGGGTGATTCTTACACATTACGAAGTACACCTGCAGCACGAGGTACAACCTTGGCTATCTCTGTAACACAACTTCTTGTGCTCTCAGAAAACACTTCCCAGTAGATTTCACCTCAATCCTGCTGGTCTTAATTACTGCCAATTAACCAGCATCAATCATCACAGTAGTCCTCTCTATTCTTATCTCTACTGTGCCTGGATGTAAATTTAGGTAGGTGAGATCTTGCCCCAAGGTCACCACTCCCATAATTCAACTTAATATCCGTGAACACAGGATTCAACTCCATTTCACTTCCTGGTGCCCCTTTGTATGTTTCCTTTGTAAACTTGCTAAGCTTGTTCAAAATGCTCTTCATGAGACTTAACCAGAGAACAGAGTCTGTCTTGGGTGTTTCTGAGGCTGCCTTTGTTAATGTAATTAATATTAATTTCTTTGCATTAGTCTTAGGTAGACTCTTCAGACAAGGGCAAAAAGCAGCCACATTCTACACTAAAATATCACAAAAACAGCCTCTTGGCCACATATTAAGATTCTTCTCCTCTGAAACCTCTACAGACAGACTTCCCACAATTCAAATCACCCTCAGCAAGCAACAAAGCCTTCCATAGCCCTGCCAGGATGGTCCACTAAGCCCCACTTAAAGCACTCTACTGCTTTCCAAATCCAAAGTCCCCAAATCCACATTCTTCCAAACAAAAGCATGGTCAGGCCTATCACAGCAATACCCCAGTCCCTGGTACCAACTTCTGTCTTAGGGTTTTACTGCTGTGAACAGACACCATGACCAAGGCAACTCTTATAAGGACAGCATTTAATTGGGGCTGTCTTAATACCTGACCAATACAGATGTAGAGGCTCACAACCATTCATTGAACTGAGTACATGGTCCCCAATGAAGGAGTTAGAGAAAGGTTCTATGGAGCTGAAGGGTTTGGAGCCCCTTAGGACGAACAACAATTACTAACTAGTACCCTCAGAGCTCCCAGGGACCCAACCACCAATCAAGGACTATACAGGGTGGGACTGAATGTTCTGGCAGCATGTGTATATTAGAGGATCGCAAATTCGATCATCTATAGGAGGAAAGGACCTCGGCCTTGTGAAGGTTTTGTGCCCCGGTGTAGGGGAATGCCAGGGCCAATAAGTGGGAGAGGGTGGGGTGGCAGGCATTGGGAGGGAGGAGGCAAAAGGGGTTCATTCTTGTTGTTTTTGTTTGTTGTTTTTTGGAGGGGAATCTGGGAAAGGAGAAATTTACATGTAAATAAAGAAAATATCTAAAAAAAAAAAAATTGAGGCTGTCTTACAGGTTCAGAGTTTCAGTCCATTATCATCAAGGTGGGAACCTGGCAGTATCCAGGCAGGCATGGTACAGGAGGAGCTGAGAGGTCTACATCTTCATCTGAAGTCTGCTAGCAGAATTCTCTGACCTAATCTTAAGACAAAATATATTTCATGATTTTTAATAGAACTTAAGACAGTAGTTCAAATGTCAAGTTTTAAAAAAAATAATCAAGCTGACTGATAAATATGTTCTTTTTGTCTTCTATTTCACTCAAAATGGAAGGAATGACAATGAAAATGAGATTCTTACTGTACCTCCCTAGCCAATGAATTAATAGCTAACTAGTAAGATACAGGTTAATAAACACTTACTTTGCATATCATTTTTACTAAGATTGCCATAGTGTTTGCAGGGTCATTTGGAAATTTGATCTCTTGTTCTAAATTCAATTCTGCATTTACTTCATGATTGTATTATAGGAATAAATCTCAGCTTCTCTTAAATAGAAACCACCTTGTTTTAAAGGCAGGTCCCTCACTGAGACCTGTCTCCAATTAGGATGGGCATGCTGGATAGAAAGCCGCTGGGATCTAGCCAACTCTGTCCTATGGTGTTGGCCTTACAGGCATGCATCCTTGTGACCTATTTTTTTACCCAGCTGCTGAGCATGGACTTCAGTTCCTCATCCTTGCACAACAGGAACTTTCCCAATCGCGCTATCTCCCCAGTCCACTTAGTGACGTCAAATGTCTGAAGCTTCTTCTTTATGATTTTGCTTAGTTTTTTTGTTTTGTCTTGCACAAAGATGAATTCTTCCCAGTTGTGATATAAAAGCCTTTTGTATTTCTTCCAAATGTTTGAAACTTTTGCTTTCATATTTAGTCCTTTAATCTACTCAGAATGTTTTAACTTTATTTTCATATTTTGTCCATCTTTTATGAATCCTGCACTCAGTCCACTCCACCACCTCATCCCTGTACCTAAGACCTGAGTGTTGTTTATATTTCAGTCTGGTTAATGAATCTTTATGAGGTTTCCCCTGTAAGTAGGCACTCTCCAGTGAGACCATCAGAGGAATTCCCCCCACCAAGCTCACCCCTCCTCCAATTCCAGCCTGTATCCATTTCCTTTTACATGTGTGTCTGCCTTATAAAAAAGATGGAGTGCTACTTAATTTCCACATAAACTTATCACATTCACTGCAAGTGTTTGGCAAACAAAAGTAAGATTTATTAGTAGTAATAAACCAAATGCATCGTAAAAATTAAGTGAATCTTAAAGTATTCTCTTCTAAGAAAAATGCCTAAAAATGATCCCAGATCAGGACAAAATATCTCACTGTAGAATGAACATCTAAATATGAAAATGAGAAAGAATTCTAGATGCTTGGACCTTAGGAAGCAGGTCTGCCCCATCCTAAAATATGCTGCTATACAAATTAGAATAGACTGTTCTCCATCGTTCAGCATGCAGCCCTACTTAGCCTCCAGAGCTGAGTGACTCTCTGGCTGACATTTTTAATATATACAGGAAGAAATGCCACTTTGGAAATTAATATGGCAGTTTCACAGAAAATTGGGATTCAATCTACCTCAAGACTCAGCTATACCACTCTAAGATATATTTTAAGGGTATACACTCTATCCTACCACAAACACAGTTGCTCAACTATATTTATATCAGCTTTGCTCATGATAGCCAGAAACTGGATACAACCTATATGTCCTTCAACCAAAGAATGGATAGGAAAAAAATAAGAGGTACATTTGCACAATGAAGTATTACTCAGTTGTTAAAAATAAAGACATCCTGAACTTTTCAGGCAAATGAATAGAACTAGAAAAGATCATCCTGAGTGAGGTAACTCATACCCAGAAAGACAACATGGTATGTATTATGGATATCATTCATACAGGACAATCATGTTATAATCCATGGACCCAGAGAAGCTAAATCAGAAGGAGTGCTCAAGGAGGGGCTGGATGGATCTCCCTGGGAAGGGGAAATAGAATAGATATAGCAAGTGGACTTGGGCCAAGTGGAGATGGCAACAGGAGGGATCAGGTGGGGGAGAGGATGAAGCGAGAGAGTACTGGGAGAGACAACTGGAAAGGGGTGAAATTCAGAGGCCAGGTAGAAACCTAGTGCAATGGAAATTCCCAGGAATCTATGAGGGTGACCCTAGCTAAGACTCCTAGTGAATGGAGATACAGAGCCTGAATCAGTCATCTCCTATAACCAAGTGTCTTAGTCAGGGTTTCTATTCTTGCACAAACATCATGATCAAGAAGCAAGTTGGGGAGGAAAGGGTTTATTTAGCTTACTTCCACATGGCTGTTGATTACCAGAGGAAGTCAGGACTGGAACTCAAGCAGGTCAGGAAGCAGGAGCTGATGCAGAGGCCATGGAGAGATGTTCCTTACTGGCTTGCTTGCTTCTCCTGGCTTGCTCAGCCTGCTCTCTTATAGAACCCAAGACTTCCAGCCCAGGGATGGCACCACCCCTTTGATCACTAATTGAGAAAATGCCCCACAGCTGGATCTCATGGAGGCACTTCCCCAACTGAAGCTCACTTCTCTGTGATAACTCCAGCCTGTGTCAAGTTGACACACAAAACTAGCCAGTACACCAGGCAAGACTTCCAGTGAGACACCAACCCAGCCACAAAAACTTTGACCTACAATTCGTCCTGCTAGCATGATATACTGGACAAAGATGGCACAGAATTTGTGGGAGTGGCTAATTTGTCTAACTTGAGACCCATGACACAAGAGAAAGCCCATCCCTAACACTGCCTAGGGTACCAGAATCCAGAGGCTGAATATCCAAGAGGAGACCTTGGATAGAAACAAAATTGGGAAAGAAAAAAAAAAAACATAGATAAGTGCCTAACTCAATCATCATCAGAGGGACTTCATCCAGCAACTGATGGGAGCAGTCACATAGCCAAACATTCGGTGGAGCTCAAGGAATTGGGCTAAAGAGTGGGAGGAAGGATTGCAGGAGCCAGAGAGGTCAAGGATTCCACAAGAAAACCTACAGAATCAACAAGTCTGGACTCACAGAGGCTCACGGAGACTGAACTGACAACCAGGGAGCCTGCATGGATCTAAGCTAGGCCTCGTTGTTTTATTGGGATTCCTAACCAAGGAAGCAAGGGCTATTTCTGATGCTTTCAGGACACTTTCCGCCTACTGGGAGGCCTAGTCCATCTGCAATATGAAAGGAGTTGCCTAATCTTATTCCAACTTGAAATGCAGTGTTGTTTGACATCCCTGGGAGGCTTGACCTTTTCTGAATCTATATAGAGGAGTGGATAGGGAAGGAGGAGGTGGGGAAGGGGTGGATGGAGAAAGAGGAAACCACAATAGGGGTGTAGTATATAAGAGAATAAATTAATACAAGAATTTACTTGAGAGTTTAGAGACTGGGTTGGGGGAGCAGGGATTGTATTGTTTGTGTTTGTGTGTATATATTTTCACCTGTAGGCTACCCCCCCAAAATGAACATTCCCAGAATAATCCTGATGTTTATATAATGACCGTTGGTTTGCTTTAATGAGTCAGTACTCAAAGCCACTCAAGCAAACTGCCTACTTGAGCTGGTTGCTGGGTCAATTCAACAGTCTTTTATATGCTCCAGAATTTGTTATCTCAGACATGCCATACTCTCACTTCATGCCCTCTGACAGACCCTTATGACTGTTCTTCTTGAAAACAGCAAGGCCTCAACCTACTGGTAAGAAATTAGCCTTCAGAAACCAGAGTTGGCTCTTAGAACCCTTGAGATGAACGGAGGATAGAAAGGCTAGGCAGTGTATCTGCTTCGATGTGGAGGTCCCTGGGAGAGGGTGGGGTGGCAGGCATGGGGAGGGGGTAGGCAAAAGGGGTTTGTTCTTGTTGTTTTTGTTTGTTTGTTTGTTTTTTGGAGGGGAACCTGGGAAAGGAAAAATTTACATGTAAATAAAGAAAATATCTAATATAAATTAAAAAAAAAAAAAGGAAGAAAGAAAGGCTAGGCAGGCCAAAACTTGGCAAGACTCTAAAAGTACTAATTGGAAAAAGACCACTAGAAGGCGCACAGCCTTGATTTCCTAGGGTGAGAAAAAAAGAAAATACACAAGAAACTAAGTGAGCACATCAACATCTAGGTAATACATGAAAAAAAAGGGGGGTTGGTTCCCTTTTGGCAATGTTGTCCTTCTGATCCTAGCACTGGCTGTCACTCTTCATAAGAATGAGCAATTCAGAATCAAAAGACTATTGCATGCGTATCTCATGAATGTCCCTCAACTGCACAATGTGCCAACTGAAGGAACAGGCCAGTAATTTGGGATTTATGCTTGCTAAGACACTCAGCCCTCACTATATAAACTTCTATAAAATCCTCTTGTGATAAACAATCCCTTGATATTTTGAGTTGTGTTTCTCTGAATACTACAAAGAATAATGTGTTTCTTGTTTTGTTTGCTAGATTTAATTTCCAAAAAATTTTTCCATTTGGTAAATCAGAACTCAATGCAACCATGTATATATACTGAAAGAGACCTTCCCAAAAATTGTTTTGAAGAAAATATTTAAAGGCTGGCTGCCACTGATAATAATAAAGCTCTTTCAGGAACTAACAAAAAATCGTATATACTATTATTACAGTAAAAACTGGTTTCCAGGACACAGACACAAACAAAGGTTTGGTTCATTTTTCTGTTTTCTCCCAATGTTCTTTTTTTCTGAATTAAATGTCTTATTAAAACAAATAAGTGTCTTGGTGCCCTAGGGTTAATTACTATAGCAAATAGACATAGCATACATTGCTTAAAATAATATAAATATTTTCCTCCCATAGTTTTGGAAGACCAGAAGTCTAAAGTGAAGTGTATGGAAGGCTACCCTGCTCCCTCTGAAATTTGTAAGAAAGGATTCATCCTTGCTTCTGGTAGAATCTTGAAGTCTCTGGCCTGACACTGTATTAACCAGTATACTTTAAGTTAATCACATCTATAAGATTCTAATTACCTCTGCAAAATGGACAGGGATTTTAGTTATTATTCAACTAAGATCATCATTTCAAGAGTTTTTCCTTTGAGTGAGATAAACATCAATTACCTAAAATATCTACTATCAAAGACTGCCCAGAAGTATGTATGTGTATGTGTGTGTGTGGGTGGGGGGGTGATATGTGCATGTGTGTGTGTACACATCCACACATGGATGACAGAGATCAACCTTGGTATCATTCCTCTGGATGGTATCCACTTTCTTTGGTTTTATTTGAAGATAGGATCTCTTATTGGCCTGAGAATTGCCAATTCAGGTAGGCTGGCTGACCAGTGAGCCCTCAATAACTCCTGTCTCTGCCTTCTGAGCACCAGAATTGTAAACTTGAATCACCACAGCCAGATTTTTCATATATACATATGACATATACATATGTTATATACATATCTGTATATATATATATATATATATATATATATATATATATATATAGTTTGTACATATATATAGGATTGGTCTGGTGCTGCTATGTATTCAAATGCTAAATACTGACCCCCAAGATCTAGTTGCCCCCAATGAGGAAATTCTCACATTCACCAGCTTTTGTGGTATGAACCTTGCTCTCCAATAATTGGTCAATAACAGGCTAAAACCTGTGATTGGGCAATAGATAGGGGTAAGCAGATTTTTAGTTAACCAGTTGAAGGCTGAAGACGGAGACTGAGAAAAAGAAGAAAGGACATGGAGAGAAGAGGAAGCCGCCATGAGAGGAGATGGACCATGAGCACATGGCCAGGAGAAACACCAAGAAATAAGGGACATATGGCTGGAGTGTAAGTTAGAGCAGCTCCAAACCTACCCAATCTAGGCTTACAGTTTGTAAGTAAAATACCTGGATTGTGTGTCTTTTATACAGGCTAGCTAGAATTTTTGTATTTGCAGGGTAAGGACGACGTACCAATGATCCATGGCTCTAACTATGTCTGCAGATAGATTAATAAGCATAAGGGGTGGTGAGATAGAGCAAAAAAAAGTATCAGGGATACATGGGAAAGTACACAAGTTAGAGTACATGAGTGAAGCATTGGAAACGAGTATACATTAAAATATATATATATAAAAACTCCACTGTGTTAGAGAACTTCTTCAGATTCCTCAAAATCCATTCTACCACCATCCATACCTCTAAGAGCATCAGATAAAATCCCATCTTCTGTCCTTATTGGTGTAATGGTAAAGATGCCTCCTGAGCAGCACCATCAGTATAATTAATAATTCATAAGTGTTTGCTAAAACCCTCAGATTCAGTGCAAAAGAAGTATTAGGTGAAAATGGAGAAAGAAACTCCTTATGTTACATTACTAAACATTCTTTATGTTTCTAAAGAGCAAGTGGGTACACAAGTATGGTAAAAAAAAAATCAGGTTAGGCAAAATAGTTCAGGGGTTTTGAGTAGGTTGAGACAAAAATAATTGTGGAGACGTGTATACAAGTGCAAGACTTAAACTAGAAACAAAAATTACCCGAGGACTGTTTACACTTGGTCGTTCTCTATTTCCCTTAAACTCACAGACCACAATTTTCTCGGTAAAACAAAATCAGAAGGCACTGCAGGGGTAGGCTGAGGGTTGTGAAGAACACAGGAAGGAGGATGCCTACTGCTGGGCATTAATAGTCCATAAATTGAAAGCATTTAAAAGAGTGTGTCCTGACTGCATGGTGCATTCCAGCTCTGCAAAGAAGTCCTAATTACTCATCACTGTGCAGGACCTTTGACTCTCACTGATCTGCTAGGCTTCCAGGAAACACCACATCAGCTCTGGGAGCCTCCAGCTGGGTGAGCTGGCCAGCTGCTTCTCAGCAGTAAAGAGAGAAGGGCGGGACTTGATCATCTAATAATGAGTTCTTCTAAGGCTCTTATTACCTCCTTTTCTACTAAAATCCTGCTTAAGGTGCTCCCAGGAAGCTCACAGTTTAGCCCAACAGTAATTACCTTGCAAGGTACAAAGAATAACAGTCCTGGTCTATTATCCATGTTAAGAACGTATTACTTCTTCTATATTAGACATAAGTTCATCGCAGCTGTCACTGTGGAAACAGAGGCACTGGTCATGGATGTCCCTATCCAGCTTATGCAAAAAGAGGAAAAAACACATCCAAGCAGAACAAGATCTCCATTTTGCAGTTAATAAACTATTATCTCAGAACATTCTAAGGTACATCTTACTTCTCTTGGCTTACCTATACTTTCAATAGCAGAAGTTAGAAAACAAAAGGAAGCCATATATCTGTAATAAATTATGTGTCAACTAGGATGTATTCAACAACAAAAAAAACCTTTATTTTTACCTTTTAATTTTTGAGATTATACTAAAATCACATTTCTCCCATCCCTTTCTTCCCACCAAGCTCCCATAAATACCCTTCCCTGCTCTGCTTCAAAATTCATGACCTTTTCTTACATTAGTTGTTATCGCATGCATATACAGAAATGCATATATGTGTATATGTTTCTAAATACAACATAATCAGTCCATATAATATTGCTTTTATAGGTTTTAATTTTTAAAAAAAAGCTTATCCATGGACACAAGCAATTACCCATTTGTCATCTATTTAGAATGCAGTTTGGAGATAGGAAAGTCAACATAACAATTGACTCTGTTGCCCTTCAGAAACCTAAGGTCCTCTGTCATTCAGATCTGCCACCTTCACAGTGTTGGCTTTACCTTCTCTGCTTTATCTTTTCACCTTCACAAAAAGCTAAGTAAATTAACCATCAGACTTTAGGCAAAAGGAGATATTTCTTCCTAATGAGATGTGTAAACAGTAAGACTACATGCAAACCCACAGTTATGCAGGTGGTCTCAAGAGAAGTACAGAATTTCCGCTATCCTACAAAATAGTAGGAAGCATTTCCAAACCTCCTTTTCTAGAAAATTCTTGTCTCCTTGCATACACCTCTGATGCCCTCTCCACCTCCAAGTGCATCTCTTTAGTCTCACTGAACACAGGTAAGAACTACCTTACCTGCACAGGAAGCAGAAAAACTTAATTCTTGGGAAAGGACAGGAAAGTTGTTCTCCGAAAGAAGCCAACATTTGAATAAATGACCTATTTCAAACATATTTAATTTCAAGAGTAAAGGGTTTGAAAATAAAACCACTGACAAAAATTTGAGTTAAAAAAATAAATAAATAAAATAAAATTGAGATTTTAATTACAAAAAGTAGTTATTATTTCAAGGTGAAGTCTCATTAAGGTCATTTTTAAATGGTTCTTTTGTCTAAATCCTGGCTCTGAAACAGTTTTCAAGATGGATCATGTAGTGGGGACTTTGGAAACTGCCTTTTCCAGGCTGTCTGTTTCTCCAGACTGTCTATCTATTTCCTGTTTCCTGACCTCACCAGACGGTATCAAAGCAAAGTTTGTATATAAAACTATGATTCAAGAGAAGGCTTAGAAATATTAGTCCCAGCCTGAGAGGTCTGGCATGCTAAAACAAATCTCTGCTCTCTTCTAAGTATCCTAACTCTGCTTTCCCAATCAATTCCCCACTGCTGTCATTTGCAATGGACAGAGGTAAAATTCATAATGTATCTGGGGATAGACACTGGGCCCAGAAATGGTCATCACAGAACTCCAAAGTTCCTAATGAGTTTCCTTACAAAGTCTTGGGTGATTTCATTTTTAGGATTTTTTTTAAGTCTTGTCAAAGTGTTCTAAGTTGACAGGAAGAGCTACATGAATACAGAAATACAAGGGCACTTTACTAAGGCTCGTAAGCTGTCCCAACAAAAAACTTGCTCTAACCTATGTCAGGATCTGGTCATCTACATCAGAAAATCTAAGCTTGCCAGTGGGGTTGGAATCAGAGCCATGGAAAAGATATGTCTTTCCTTGCATGCATGTCTTTCCTCCAGAGACTTCTTATTCCAAGGATCCTACACAATTGTTTCCCCCTCCTTCATCATCTCAGCCTAGGTAGAGGGTCAACTGTGGTCAACTGGTCTACCACAACCGACTGAAGTTCCTGAAACCTCACCTGAAACCCTATGGACAGAGGTTAGGAGGAAAAACTTTGCAAAACTTAAAACTCATTTCTTATTAACAAAGCTACCATTCTGAACCATTTCATGTTCATGTCACCCATACCAAACAGACCAACTCCACCACAAATATATAGCTCTACCTGTGAAACTGTCCCACAGTTTCACGAACCAGGTTCTCGCTTGACGGAAGGGAGAAGAAGACCTGAAACACAGAGTTCGAGAACAAAAGAACGTGAAGCCAAGTTGCATCCCAATCAAGGCTTCCCTCTTTACTTTTGGAGTTCAGGATTTATATGTACAGGAGAAAGCAAAACTGGATCTCTAGATTTCAATAACATAAATAATGTGGGAGGAGTCAGGAAAGAGTCAAAGGGAAGTCAAAGAGAAGCCAGGCTGCGGAGGGGGCGGGGGGGGGGGGGG
>JADRCD010023524.1:0-12431 GCA_019843815.1 Montemys delectorum
CCTGCAATTCCTTAAGGGATTTTTGGGTTTGCTCTTTAAGGGCTTCTGTTTGTTTACTTGTGATCTCCTATAGTTCTTTATGGGATTTTTTTGTTTCCTCTTTAAGGGCTTGTACCTCTTTATCTGTTTTCTCCTGTATTTCTTTAAGGGAGTTATTCATGTCCTTCTTAAGTTCCTCTATCAGCATTGTGAGATGTGTCTTTAGATCCAAATCTTGCTTTTCTGGTGTTTTGGGATATCCAGGGCTTGCTGAGGTGGGAGTACTAGGTTCTGGTGAAGCTAAGCAGTTTTGGTTTCTGTTGGTAGGATTCTTGCGTTTGCCTTTTGCCATCTCTTGATCTCTGGTGTTAGAAGTTCTTGGTGTCTTAGAGCTTGACCTTTCCTTGCTGCCCTGCAACTCCCCTTCCACTCCTGAGGTCTTTGCCTCCCAGCTGGTCTGGCCTGAGTCCTTGGGCTGAAGTCTGCCCTGAGTCCTTGGGCTGAAATCTGCCCTGGAGGGAAGCTCTCACCTGAGTCCTTGGGCTGAAGTCTGCCCTGGAGGGAAGCTCTCCCCTGAGTCCTTGGGCTGAAGCTGGCCTTGGGGGGAAGTCCTCCCCTAGCAGGCAGGGGGCAGAGGTGGTTGCTGATCCAGCTCTGTCACTCAGAAGCTGAGTGGCTCCTGTCCCTGCAGTCCTGAGACTCCCCTGCACTTCCTGAGGCCTATGCCTCCTGGCTGGTCCTGCCTGATTCCTGGGGCTGAAGCCTGCCCTGAGTCCTTGGGCTGAAGTCCCCCCTGGAGGGAAGCTCTCGCCTATCAGGCAGGGGGCAAAGGTGGTCATTGATCCAGCTCTGTCACTCGGAAGCTGACAGGCTCCTGTCCCTGCAGTCCTGCGGCTCCCCTGCAATTCCTGAGGCCTATCCCTCCCAGCTGGTCCTGCCTTAGCAAGACCCCAGAGAGAAAATGGCGATCTCCCCTGAGTCCTTGGGCTGAAGTCTGCCCTGGAGGGAAGCTCTCCGCTAGCAGGCAAGGGGCAGAGGTGGTCGCTGATCCAGCTCTGTCACTCGGAAGCTGACAGGCTCCTGTCCCTACAGTCCTGCCCCTGTCTCCCTTTCTATACTCACTCTATTACCTTTAACTTATGATATGTAAGAGCATTAATAGTACCTGAAATCACCTCATAAAGCAAATATAAACACAGATTCTCCAAAGGCCACTCTGTCAACGGAGATTTTTCACACAGTTTTTCTGTCATTCTGCTGTGAATATGTCTGTTGGTGACAGATTGACAGATTTGTACCCCTTCTCAGCTTTGCTTCTGTCTGTGGCAGTTTATAGGAAGAACATACTCGAAGAATTTTGCACTACTATTTTAGCCTCACATGATGCAGTTAAGTTTAGCTAGAATTAGCTGTTATATTATTAATTTTAATCTTCATATTGGTTTTACAGGTATAGAAATTATGTCAACCAGTTGTCTAAAAGATATTTCAAAGTTGGGGACCATTCAGAGCCAGGGGAAAAAAAGGAGATGACTCAGTCAGTAAAGCCTTCACCTTAGGGACATGAAAACTAGACATTGATCCCCAGAAACTATGTAAAGACAAGAATGTAGTGACACACACTTGTAATCCTTGAGCTTGGGAGACAGAAGGATTCCTGATTGCTGACCAACCAGTCTATACTAGTTAGTGGCTGAGCTTCAAGCCCCACAGAAGACCTTGTCTCAAGGAAGATGGAATTTCTGAAGATTATGCCTGAAGCCATCGTCTGACTTGCACAAACATGTACATTTTAATTTGAATATGCATGAACACACACATCACACAGTAGGGATATTGACTAATTTTATCATAGATGCTACGTATTTATATTTGATTACTAATTTTATAACCAACATGAAAACAAATTCAAGATAAATGAAGTACTTAATTTTTGTCACGGGCAAAAACGCTGAGCCCAACAATTTGAAATGGGAGTAGTTTAATTTTGACTTATGGCTTTAGCCATGGTTATTTGTCTCATGACATCTGGGCCAGTTTGAGACAAAGACTGGCAGGAAACACATAGTAGATGTAGCTGTTCACCTTGCAGCAGCCAGAAAGCTTCAGATGAAAGATGAGACAGATCCTTCCAAGGAGGGCTTGTGTCTTCCTCTGCCAGGGCCACATACAACCTCCAGCATCTCCCAGCAGACCACTCAAAACTTCAGTGGATTCCACTGTTGACAGATCGGACCACTTATCATCTACTTCCATCCCTGGGATTTAGACCTCTGTGTATATTGCACCAGAAAACAATCTTTCAGCATGTGGAGACATAGCTTATTAGAAAACATCTCTTATTACAATTTACAGATATTATGGTATCATTAGATGATTGGAAATGACACAGTAATTTTGTTTAATCTATATATGTGTCCTGTTTAGGAGAATTCATGTTGTGTCTTAAAAATTTTATGCTAACCTAATTATCTTAGGTGATTTAACTTAGATTTAGATAACCAAAAATCATCTTATATTTAAGATTCATTAACACATGATTTTCTAAAAAAATTACAGATTATATATCCATAATAAATGTTTTGAAAAATCTTGAAAAAGAACCTCTTGTAATCCCTCTAATCAAGCCTGTCTTTTAACAGTTTTCTACATTTCCTCCCAACCTTTCATCAGGTATGCTTTCCATGGCTGTTATCATTATGTTCCTGTTTTGTTTGGTTGGTTTTCTCCTCTGAAATTTTAGCGACATCCTTGAGCCATCAGTAATTCCCCAAATATACTGTCTCATGGGTTGTAATGGTGTCCTGCACCCAGCCTGCTATAGACCTAGGGCGGCTTATGGAGGTGGATGCAGGAAGTCTTGACTGCACTCACCCCGGGCCACAGCATCAGGCTATGAGAACCTGCAGAATCCTGCTCCTGGGGTTGGGAGGCACTGTCTGAAGTCCCTGGGGATCGTGCTGGTAGCCAGCTTGTAGGTCCGTAGGCTGCAAGGATTCCGAGGATGACAGTTCTCTAACTCTTGGGCACTCCAGAAGCCACTGGATGCCTCGGAAGTGCTGAAACAGAGTTGGGTGGGGCCCACCGGCAAAGGGCTGGAGGACAGCACTCTCCCTGGTTCCTGTCGGGAGGAGAGTCTTTGGCTTGTTCAGTTGGGTTGGCTTGGTGGAGACTGTGGCTTGGAACTCGGAACGTAGAAAGGCCTCCCGCCTGAGATTAGGTGCAGCTCTTTAGAGGAAGGCCTGCTCCATTGCTCCTACATGGCGGATCCCGATGAGAAGAGACAGTCCATGGTTTTAAGGCATTTATTGTCATGGCAGAGAGTTGAGGCGAGTGAAACCATACCACCTTTCTCAGGGTAGGCCTGAGGTTAAATACCTTTCTCAGAGAGGAGTGTATGGGAAGAGGGGCTAAGAGAGTAGTAGAGGCAGAGAAAGGCAGAGAGAGGGAGAGAGTAGAGAAGTAGGGGCCGGCCATGACCACATGGAGAGAGGAGGGAAAGGAATGCAGAGAGAGGAGGAACAAGAGGGCAAGAGAGAGAGAGTCAAGAGTAAGAGATGGAGGAGGGGGCATGCAGCCCCTTTTACAGTGGGCCAGGCCTACCTGGCTGTTGCCAGGTAACTTGTAGGGAAGAGCATACCTGGCTGTTGCCAGGTAACTGTGGGGTTGGAGTCCAGACAGAATACTAGGTGCCTGGGGCATTGCCCTACATGAATGATGGCCACAGAATGATGGAGAGCTGAGGCCTCGTGTCAGGAGCCTAGTGTCTGTGAGCATGGCAAATGGCCTTCAGTCCCTTGCTGGAACACCTGCTGGGTCTCTGGGGTTTAAACCTAGCTCAACCAGTAAACAGGCTGTCTTTCAGGGTTCCACACTGTCTCTCTGACGTTCTTCAATAACACCATCAAGGAGACTGGAATCAAGCTTAAGAGGTCAAGCCACAGGCTTTTCTTCCCTTGGAATAGTCCAGCTCCAGGCTTACTGATGTTAGTTCTAAAGTTATTGGATCTGTGTAGAAGTAACAAGGATCATTGCTTTGAGACTTGAAAAAAAAATGGAGAATTGATGCATTCCAGGAGACTCTTAACGTTACACAGACTAATGAAGTGGGGTATTATTCTATCAGTGAAATAGATTCTCAAGCAGTCTACTGATCTCTCTGCCAACAGAGCATCATGAAATCAGGTAGGCGATTAGAGAGCTAAAAGCCAAGACTTCCCTCACATTTCTTTCCTCCACAGCCAACTCCTGGGCTGGTGCACCTGTTCCCAAGCACTCTCACTCTCAGTACGTCTGAATGAATCTCAGGCTCTGTTAAATAAAACCTCACTTTCCCTTGTTTGAGGCAAAAACAGTTATTTTCCCATTACATTCAAAAGTTCTTTTTATTACCTTTTATTTTTTTAACCTTTTCACTGTCTTATGCTGTTTGTGTGTCTTAACTTGGTTAAAACTTGTTTCTTCCTGGGGGTGTATTTTTAGAGGAACTTAGCTTTTATCATGTGTGCATGTGTTACACAAGAAAGTATACATGTCCATGTAAACTGCCCTCTTCAGGGGCCTATGGAGGACAGAAGTAGCTATCAGGTATCTTCCTTAGGTACCCTCCCTCTTATTCTTCTTGAGGCTGGCAGCATCCCTCACGGAGCCTAGAGCTCAACAATCTGTCTAGACTGGTTGCCAGCATTCTCCTGCTATCAAGCCACCTGTATATTCCCACCCAGGGCTGGGGTTTCACACAGCCATGCGTGGCTTTTACAGGAACTCTCAGGTTCTCAAGGCTGCATAGCAAGCACATTACCCACTGAGTCATCCTCCACGCCTTTAGTCTTTAGGGGTCATTGCCAATAATTATTATTGGTTGTTTTAGTAGAAAAAAATCTCAAGGAGCTAAAATTCAATTGGTAAACCACTTTTCTGGTAGGTGTGAAACTCTAGGTTCAGCCCCTGTTTGGAAATAAAAGGCAAAAATAAACAATGATAATCTGACTATTTTTTACTACTTAAATATTTTGCTTTTAGGCGAACCTAGAAATCATCTCTCCATAATACTTCTATCCATCATCTATCCATTCTTCCTTTTATTTCCCATTCATTTATTCATTTAATGTTAGCTGAGTTACTTTAACTGAACTTACTTGCTTAGTATATTTTATTCCCAGAAAGGGTCAATTTCAATAAATAAAATCTATGGTCTGCTGATCGTTCCAAAATTTTGTGTATGTACTGGAAATCAGTCTTGGGGTTTTATGTATCAAATCCTACTGAAAATATACAATATACTCTTCTTCCAGTTTTTCAATATTTTATTTTTAATGCACAAATTTTGATTTCTCAACTACTACATTAGGAACAAACTGACAGGATTTTTACTTATAAAATAAAATGCTTCTTTTTTACTCACTAATTGTCATTACATTTTACTGTGTTTACTGCAGCCAGCAATCAGTCTCTGAATGTACTTTGAATTTTCAGCCCATTTAATCGCTTTTTTACTTATTCACTGTGCTAAAACTTGTTTCCCTACTATTTTCTTTTTTTATGTCCCTATTTTCATTTTTCAGGTCTGCTTGTAGAGACAGATAATTATTTTATTTTTCATATTCATAAACACTTTCTGTAAATTGTTTCCCTGATTTTAGTGCAATTGTTCGAAGTTTCTCTCCATTTAGTCTGATGTTTTCTATTGGCTTTCTGTATATTGCTTTTCTTATATTTAGGTATGAACCTTGAATTCCTATTTTCTTCCATACTTTTAGCATGAAGGGATGAACCATCCAAAATGTCCTATAACCTCTAAGGAAATAGAAGTAGTCATTAAAAGTTTCCCAACCAATGAATCCCGAGGACCAGATAGTTTTATTGCAGAATTCTATCAGACCTTCAAAGAAGACCTAATACCAATACTTTTCAAACTATTTTGTAAAACATAAACAGAAAGAACATTACCCAATACATTATACGAAGCCAGTTACACTGATACCTAAACCACACAAAGACCCAACAAAGAAAGAGAATTTCAGACCAATTTACTTCACGAATAATGATACAAAAATATTCAATAAAATTCTTGCAAACTAAATCCAAGAACACATCAAAACAATCATTCACAATGATCAAGTAGGCTTCAGCCCAGGGATGCAGGGATGGTTCAATAGATAGAAATCCATCAACATAATCTATTATATAAACAAACTCAAAGGAAAAAAAAAACTACATGATCATCTCATTAGATGCTGAAAAAGCCTTCGACAAAATATAACTATTTCTTAAGTTTTATATTTATTCATGTGTGTGCTTATGAGTGAGAGCAGGTACTTGTGAAGGCCAGAAGAGGGGGTTTCCTTGAGATGGGTTACAGATGGTTGTGAGCTGCCTGGTGAGTGCTAGAACTGAACTCAGCAATCTGAAAGCATAGTACAAGATCTGACTGCTACCACATCTCTATTTTAAACGATTACATATATGAGTTATCTTTTCATATCATCATGCAGGATGTTCTTTTTACACTTAAATTTAGCATTAGTTTATATATGAATGTCTGGGTATGGTCCTTCTGGTAAGAATATGAATATGTTCTGGCTTGTAGGAACCACAGTTTATTCATATTCACTAACTATAATTGCTTATCCCTTTCTGTGGTCTCACTCTTAGTTTATTTACTGTTTTCAGAAAAAGGCTGTCTTAGCTGATTTTCTATTACTGTAAATATACACCATAGCTAAGGCAACCTCTAGAAAAAATTGTTAAGGATTTAAGCTGCAAATGGTGAGCGTATGTCCATCAAGGTGAGGATAATAGCAACTGGCAGTTAGACATAATGCTGTATATTTAAATAATACATCACTACTAATATTTTTTAAACGAACATAAATAGATAAAGTCTTCTTGTTTTTAGTAGAGCTTAAAATCATTCATTTAAGAAATGGTGTGTGTATTAAGATGGTCTATCCATGAAGTCATTCATCAACTGTTTCAATGAACAATGGATCTGCTTGGAGGGTGGCACAGATGTTAGGTGAGGGTAAGAATCTGGTTCATTGGCTGTGGTGATTTTGAAAAACATTCATCCCAGAGAAAGAGTAACTTATAAAGTCCTCTTCTTCAAACTTGATACAAGAGTTACAAATGTCAAGCAAAGCATTCAGTCTCACTCTTTGTTGTTCTTTTCCCTACAAGCCACCTCCCAAGTTAATTATCTACTTTTCTTTTGGCGATATAAACTTGAAATGTGTAAGCTGTTCTGAAAATCATAGTATAGTATAAAAACATCAAATAAACAATCATATTAATAGAGAGGCTGAGATATGAGAAGCATGATTTCAAGACCATGATGTGGTACCCAGCAAGACACTGTCATGTACAAACAAGCATAAAGTGTATATGGATTGTACAATATTGGACCTATTTCTCCAATTATCAAATTAGAGAGACCACTGATGACAGCCAACAAATTTCTAATTTCTAATATTTTTGGATTTCAATTGATTAGGAAATGTTGGTGATATTAATTTTCATATTAAGATATTAAGTAAAAGCAATTGTTACTTCCTGTTATTTTTGTTGTTAGAGGTGGAATTGGGTTTGTGTGTGTTTATTGAAAAATTACTTTCTTGCTTCTTCTAGAGTATAGTTTTTCTCCTTATGTTAATATTTTCCATCTATTATCCTTTGTAGGGCTAGATTTGTGAAAAGATATTGTGTAAATTTCATTTTGTCATGGAATATCTTGTTTTCTTCATCTATGGTAACTGAGAGTTTTGCTGGGTATAGTAGCCTGGGCTGGCATTTGTGTTCTCTTAGGGTATGTATGACATCTGCCCAGGATCTTCTAGTTTTCATAGTCTCTGGTGAGAAGTCTGATGTAATTCTGATAGGTCTGCCTTATATGTTACTTTACTTTTTTTCCCTTACTGCTTTTAAAATTCTTTCTTTGTTTAATGCATTTGGTGTTTTGATTATTATGTGACTGGAGGAATTTCCTTTCTGGTCCAGTCTATTTGGAGTTCTGTAGGTTTCTTATATGTTCATGGGCATCTCTTTCTTTAGATTGGGAAAGTTTTCTTCTATAATTTTGTTGAAGGTATTTGTTTACCCCTAAGTTGGGAGTCTTCAGTCTCTTCTACACCTATTATCGTTAGGTTTGGACTTCTCATTGTGTCCTGGATTTCATGGATGTTTTGGGTTAGAAGCTTTTTGCTTTTTGCACTTTCTTGACTGTTGTGTCAATGTTTTCTATGGGGTCTTCTGCCCCTGAGATTCTCTCTTGTATCTTTTGTATTCTATTGTGGATGCCAGTAAGTGCTGGCTGATAGGAGCCTGATATAGCTATCTCCTGAGAGGCTCTGACAGTATCTGACTAATACAAAAGTAGAAGCTCACAGCCATCTATTGGACTGAGCACAGGGTCCCCAATGAAGGAGCTAGAGAAAGGACCCAAGGAGCTGAAGGGCTTGTAGCCCCTCAGGACAAACAAGAATATGAACTAACCTGTACCCTCAGAGTTCCCAGGGACTAAACCACCAACCAAAGAGTACACATGGTGGGACTAATTAGCAGCAGATATATAGCAGAGGATGGCCTAGTCGGTCATCAAGGGCAGGAGAGGCCCTTGGACCTGTGAAGATTCTATGCCCCAGTGTAGGGGAATACCAGGGCCAGGAAGCAGGAGAGGTTGGGTTGGTGAGCAGGGTGAGGGGGGAGGGAACAGGGTTATTTTTTTTTTCCGGAGGGGAAACTGGCAAAGGAGATATCATATGGCATGTAAATAAAGAAAATATCTAATAAAATAAAAAAATAAAAAAAAGAAAGAAAAAAGAACCAACAGGACTGGCCCCCAACACCTACAGAAACTTTCAGCTTTCTGAACTACCTGGCCTGGTCAAGTTGACATGTACATTTTTTTTAACGTAAAATATTGCAATTAACTGTTTGAGAATGTCATACAATATGTTTTGATTATATTTAACCATATTCTCCTCTCCAGCTCCTAGATCCTTTCCTTCATATCCCCAACCTCTTGTTGTTTTTTCCATATAATATCTCACTGAGTCCAGTCTGTGCTATGCAGTATATGCAGGAGTGTGGGGCTGTGCACTGAACCTACTAGGGACCACACCCTTGAGAAAAACTTACTACTTGCCTTAGAAGCCATTATCTTCTAATAGAAGGAAGCCTCTCGAACCCCTTACCACTCTATGCTGGAATGGTACCTGGCTTTGTCTTGTGCCGGCCAACGACAGCTGCTATGAGTTCATGAGTGTAGCAACTCTGGCACATACAAAAATCATGTTTTGCCTCAATTTTCCATGAACTTTAGTTCTTGCAATCCTTCTGTACCTTCTTCTATGATGGTCCTCAAGCCTTAGGATATGTGTATGTGATGTAGATATTATAATTGTGACTGAGCAACACAAGGACATTTATTCTGTGCACTCTAAGGACTTCTGAGTTTCTGCATAATCATTATCTATTACACAAAAAAAGTTCTCTGAGGAGGTCTGAGAGATGCAGTAATTTATGGGTATTAATTTAGAGGGCAATTTATATTATTATAATTATATAACATATGACATTATTTAATTATATATAATATATTTTGTTATATATTATATATTACATTATATATAATTAATTATGTATTATACTATTCAGTTTCACAAAGTTGTAGTAAAGTGGTCTATAGACCTAAATATAGAGTTCTTAGAAGAAGAAAGAGAAATGGCTAAGAACTATATTTTAAAATGTGCACCATCCTTAGCCATGAGAAAAAAATCAAATTAACACTATTTCACGATTTCATCTTATCCCAGTCAGAAGGGCTAAGTTTAAGACAACACCTGACAAATGGTAATGAGGAACTGGGAAACAGAAAAGCCTCACACAGTGTTGGAGAGAACACAGATTGTTGAAGCCACGGTGGAAATCAGTATAGCATTTCCTCAAATGTTAGAAATAGATGTGTCATATGACTCAAATATCTTACTCCTGGGCATGTACCCCACACCGTCTATTTCCTACTACAGAATCACATACTTAACACATGTTCGTAGCTGTTCTATTCATAATAGATAGAGCATAGAAGCAGCCTAGATGTCTATCAGTTGATGGATGGCTACTGAAACTGTGCTACCTATAACAACACATACAGGAATTTTCAGGTAAGTAGATGGAGCTGGAAAACTAGATTGACTTAAGTAACCCAGATCCGGAAAGACAAATTTCAAATAAATATCAAATATACTCAATCAAATGTAGATTTTAGTGTCAAATCTTTGGATTTGTATGTTTAATTGAGAGTATTAATATAAACCAGGGAACTAGGAAAGGATCCTTGGTGAAGAGAAGTAATAAATATCTTAAGAAAGGGGAGGCAGTAGAACACAGATAGCATAAAGGAAAGGGAAAATCATGGGAGAAAGGTGTAGGTGGTGAGAAGGGTGAGAGAGAGACAGAGGAGAGGCTGAATGAAGGACAACTAACATTAAGAATATATGAAAATCTTCTAGTCTTTAAGTTTAAAGATATAAAATTTAACAAATATATTACAACTATAATATATATAATTATACATACTCATATACTCTTAACCTCTGAACCATCTTTGATGTAGTATTTTGATTAATAGTCTTTTCAATTTTATTTCTATTGGCTTAACATTGAATTGTAAAGAACGAGTAGTTCTTTGTCTATGCAGATGTCACAGTCATCAATGTCTCCAGCTTAGTGTAGTTTGAGGAACAGGGGAGGAAAGGTGACACTGATAATTTCTTTAGTTTGAGGCAATCTTATTCTTAGGATATTTTACTGATTGTGCATATGACATGCAAAATTAATGGCACCAGTGTCTAACTGTACATTAAATACTACTAAATGACAATTTATTTTGCAATACATATTATATTTGATAGAAAGTACCATATTGGCTGTCATAATGAATTATTTGACGTAATTCTCACAAACAGCTTGTGGATTTTTGAAAACACCTGAAGTTCTTTTTGGTCGTGAGGTCAACATTACTTTTGCCTCAATGTTGGAAGCTACTTTTCTTTTTATTGGTTTGACATATTCACAGATGATGTCCAAGAGCTGCAGTGAGTTTTCATGAGTGACCTTGGCAACCCTGTGTTCTTTACTAATGAATGGGGGAAGAAAATCATGTGTATTTCTAATTTTCTTAGATAAAGTCTTAAAATTTAATTATATCCCATTCCCTATGTGCATGACAAAGTAGATTAAGAATGTCTGAAGGACTGTCTAGATTTGTGTGTGAGAGGGGAACCAGACCCCCTTTCCACCCCCCTACTCCACTGCATTTTTTTCCAGAGTCCTTTTTACTCCTTTTTCTTGAAAGAAACTGTGTTATTCAGGCTTGGGAGTTTGCCAGACATATTCTCAGAAAAGAGTGAAGTGAGGCTGTCATTTTAGGTCAAACGACTGTCTGTATTTGTAGCCAATGACAAAATATAAGCTTCCAATTTAAAAATCAAAACCTTGAGAATGTGGATCTACCATTATAAACTTGACAGTCTCTAAGTGCTTACACACAGGGCCAGCTACACAATTCTCAGGCTTGAGCAAAGAAAAAGTGGGCAAGGAGAAAGTACATGGAAGTCTTATGATTAGAAGGTTGCTTGGTTTTCTGTTCTCTCCTTCTCCACTTTTTACTGTGTGTTTTATTTGACTGCTGTTATTCTTTGAAAAATGTTAAAACACTTAGACAAAAGACACAAAGTTTACTATTTACATTTATATTTTGTAATGACACATTTACATATGAACTAGGCATATTTGGATTTTATAGCAAATCATCAGACTTCATTCTTTTGCAGGTTAGTTCATGTACATATTTAGTTATGAGCACAAGGACGCTGCTTTGGTATACTTCGGCGCATAGGCTCCGTAAGGAAGGACGGAGAGTAAAGAGCAGTAAGGTCACCTCGTCTTTCCTTACAGTTATTGTGCTTGTGAAAATCATTGATTATCATGAGAAAGTGCTATCAATAAGTGAGGATGTGATTGCATTCCTTGGTAGTTCTTCAGTTTGTCTTTCTTAAAAGAAAGTTCTTTCATTAAGAAGTGTGCACTCCCAGCAGCCCTCTTACTCACAGGTGTAAGAATCCTACTTTCATGGCTTCATGGTTATCCCCTAAATCTCATGCTGAAAGGTAAATCCCACAGTACAGAGAAAGATGGCTGACCTGGCTCCTCCACACCCGTCCTTGATGGGCTAATGCTGTTATTGTCAGGCTACTTATGTCTTTTTTCTCCTCTTTCTTCCATTTATCTTTCTCTCTCTTTTTCTTGTATCTTCTGGCCTTCTTCATGTCACTGTAGAGTAGCACCATAGGTACTGTAAGGGGTTTCCTATTGCAGCTGTTGGTCCCTCCATCTGGGACTTCTGAGCTTCCAGTATGGCCACTGGTCATTCTTTTTTTTTTTTTTTTTTTTTT
>JADRCD010023535.1:0-11024 GCA_019843815.1 Montemys delectorum
TCAGGAGGTGGAAGCAGGAAGATCACAAGTGCAAGGTGGCCTTGGCTACTTAGTGAGTTCAAGGCAGCCTGGGCCACTTGAGACCTTGTCAAAAATCACAGCAACAAAGCTGAACTGCTGTTCCTGAGGACTGGGAGCCCAGAAGTGGGGTGGCTGAGACAGAACGAGCCAAAGTTTAAGGCCAACATGGGCTGCACAGCAAGACTCTCTTAAACTAGAAAAGATGAGTTAGACAAGAAGACAAAGTTATCTCAATGATCTCCTAGTTAAAACCATGAATCAGATACTATTTCACTCAAGACAGAATGTGAGCCATGAGCATCTTCCAATGTGAGCTGAACTCACTGTGTAGACCAAGCCTCTGTCTCCTGAGTGCTGGGATTAAAAATCAAGAGCCACAAAGTTTGGCATGAAATGAGTTCTTTACTTGGGTGAGTGAAGACATTTAGAAGACATTTAAAAAGAAAGGAAGGAAGGAAGGAAGGAAGAATGGGTAAAGTTGTTTTAAAAGATAAGAAAGAATAGCACAACCAGTAGAGTTGCTAAATTTAAGGTTTCTTTTAAGTTTATATAAAAGGGACTATCTCAGGGATAGTGATGTGCAAGTTTAATCTCAGTGCTAGGAGGAAGAGGCAGGAGGATCTCTGAGTTTGAGATCCTCTACAGAGTGAGTTCCTGGACAGTCAGGCTATCCTGGGAAACATTGTCTCAGAAAACAAACCAGAAGTAAATTAAAAAGAATATCTTTACTTTTTAAAACTTGGGAGGTTCAAGTTTTCAACTGTAAAAATATGATACACATCCTTATATCCACATATATTTAAAACAATTTAGAAGTTGTCAGTAAGGTTTCTTCTTCTTCTTTGAGAAACACAAAATCAAACCAAATATCTGAATAAACAAGTAAATGTTGCTAAGAGAAGAAAAGAGGGGTCCTAGGGGCTCACGAGTATTCCAGGCAGTTAGTGGTTGCTAGGGAAGGGAAACACATTTTCATCAGTGCTTTGCCACTGGGAAGCAACCCATGCTTCTGAAAGAAACCATAGTTAAACACTGGACCGCCAAAAAAGAAAAGGGAGTGAGGTTGGGGACAAAAGAGTGGAAGGGGAGACTAGTTAGGAAATGGAGTCAGTGGGCGCTGGAAGGTGAAGAGCGAGAAACAGGAAGGGGATGATCGAAATATACTGTATGTAGGCACGTGTGACTATAATGCGCCACGAAGACACGCCAATTCTCAAAGCTTTTTCTTAAAGAAATGAGTTGGGGTTCTCGCAACCCCGCGTCCCCCACCAGCTTTCAGAGGACGGAGATGTTCTTGAACGGAGGTAGGGCTGTCGCGGTCGGTGCCCGCCGGGCGCTGCGCGCTAAAATTAGCAAAAGCAATTACTCTCCCTCTTCCTGAGCGACCAGCCGAGCTAATTCACCAGCACTCACCCACAGCAGCACCCAGGGGGCCGGGACAAGAATTAAAACCAGGCCGCGCGTGGTCCCCGGCCCCGCCAGGGCCGCGCGCGCAGCCTCCACGGCCTCCTGCGAAGCCCCGGGGCCGAGGGGCGCCCGCGCGGCCGACCCCCCGACAGGCCTGCTGCCGGTGGATCGGGAGCGGTCGCAGCTGGAGGGGACTCGGGGTTCGCGGGGGTTCCCGACCGCGAGTTGGCGGGGTTACCTCAAATCCTCCTCACGAAACCACCTCCCCACCCTCGGGAGGCACCGGGGCGCTAGTGGGTTCCTAGAGACCGCTCCTTGGCAACGGTTGCCACGCGGTGATGTCACTTCCTATGGCTTGGGGCGCGCACCGGGGGGCGGGGCCTCGGGTTGGGAAAGCTGGGCCCTGGTACCTGGGGTTCGGAGCCACTGCCTAAAGCCTAGGGTGACCAGGGCTGTTAGCCCCACTTAGACTCCAGCTAATAATGACCTTTGCGAACCGTCTATCGTTCGCACTTGGCAAAGGACTTAACCTGTGCTGTTTCATTCATTTTTTTTTTTTTTAACCAAACTTGGGGTGAAACGACTTGTTTGAAGCAGGACTAGATAGGGTTTGGGGTCAGAAAGCATTGTGCGTGGTTTCCGAATTTAGGTTTTTCGAAGAAAGAACCTCCAGATTAAGCTACGCATGGGACAATTATAAACTATGGATTAGCAGACCCAGACATGGGGAGGAGAGACAGACAAGTGGCGTCCTACTCTGAAAACTGGGTTAGACGCTCAGACATCCTTGGAAAGACAGTAAATGTAAACCAAACTTGCCACAACCTAAAACTAACAAATGATAAATTAGGCATTTCTTCCGTGCCCCATACTGCTGGCTGCTGGGAATGCAATAGAGAGCAAGACCCAATAGGGTTGGTTCTGTCCTCATAGAGATGATGGGGTAAGAAAGACAGTATGGTTAAACAGCCCAGGACTGAGAGAAATGTAACAAGATGTCCCAGTGATGACAGCACATATGATGTTTACTGGGGGACAGAGATAGCTGAAGGAATCATACTGTCGAGTCTCCATTAGCCAGAGCCAGGTTTAAAGACCAGTAAAAAGAATCCAAATGAACTGGTGAGATAGCTCAGCTGGTAATAGTGCTTGGCACACAAACCTAGGGACAGGTTCCACAGAGACAGATTGTGTCCCTGCCTACTGCAGACCAAAGGAGGAATTGACTTCGCCCTGTGATTCCTTGGTGGGATTCCTTGAGGAGTCTAAGAAGCCATTTCTAGAAACAGTCTTACAACATAGAGATATTGCTTATCCTGTCTGAAACAAAATGTCTGTGGGTAGCTTTGCCTCCCAGCACCCCCTGCCACCCAGAGATGCTAGGTCAAGTCTTGTATGTAAGCTCCCTCTAGTACCTTTTAACTGAACTGTGTTTGAGATTTTGAATAGATTTCTAACAGGATCTAACCCTACTCGACAGCGGTTCTGAAAGCTTGTCACTTCTACCTCACCCCTCCCTTCCTTACCTCCTGCTCTACCCCCTCTTCCTCCACCTCCTCATCCTGTTCTCCTACTAGCCTGTGCTAGGAAAGAACTCTGCCATTGAGTTACACCTCTGACCTTGCTTTTTATTTTTATTACATCATTTATTTATTGTGTGTAGAAGGGCCAGACCCACTGTGAGCTAGGCCACCCCTGGGCATGTAGGCCTATATCAAAAATGTAGGAGGAGCAAGCCAGTAACAAGTTGTGGTTCCTGCTTCAAGCTCCTGCCTTTTCTGTTCTGACAACGGACTGTGATCTATAACTAAGTAAACCTTTTCCTCCCCAGGTTGTTTTGGGTCATGGTAGTTTATTACTGAAACTGAAAGCAAACTAAAATAAGTGGTTAGAAGCTGTGTACTTGGGAAATTCAAGGCTCTCACTCCTATATGACTTAATCTAAGAGCTCACTGTCATCTTGACTTGCTTTCTCCCTCCCTCTCTCTCTCTGTCTCCTCCCCACTTTGCTCTGAATAGGCTGCTAGTACTGGTAGGCTTACTCCTATCCCGGCAGCCTAGTGTTTCAGAAAATTCTCGGAGCAGACTCTATTGGCCCAAAGTATGTTAGACTATGGCCCCCGTATGTTCATTTTTATTTTATGTGTACAGATGGTTTTGCCTGCATGTGTGCATGCAGTGCCCGTGGAGACCAGAAGGGAGCACCGGACCCTTGGAAATGGAGTTAGAGACTGCTACCAGCCACTATGTGTGTGACAGGAAGCAAACCTGGGTTCTCTGGAAGATGATTATAACGCCTGAACCATCGTCCCAGCACCCAGATGATTCCCTTTTTAAATTTTTAAAAAAATTCTTTTGGTCATATTTGCTTTTGAAATGGTCTTGCTAAGTCACCCTTGCTGACCTTGGATCTTCCATCCTCCTGAGCTGGGGTTAAAGGTAGACATACCACTGTTCCACACTCCATTCTGTTTGCTTGTTTGTTTTTTGGTTTGTTTGTTTGTTTTTGCTTTTTTGTTTTTTCCGAGACAGGGTTTCTCTGTATAGTTCTGGCTGTCCTGGAACTCACTCTGTAGACCAGGCTGGCCTTGAATTCAGAAATCCTCCTGCCTCTGCCTCCCAAGTGCTGGGGTTAAAGGCGTGCGCCACCACCGCCCAGCTTGCTTGGTTTTTTGAAACAGGATCTTTAACATATAGCCCAGACCTATTTGCAACTCATTGTGTGGCCCAGGCTGGCCTCAAACTCTGCCCAGCCTCCACCTTACGTAGGCATGGACACCACACCCAGTTCAAAAAATTCTTGAGTCAACCAGTTCTTTCCTTACAGCACCAGCAACAGTGGATGAGGGTGGTTCTAAAAGGAAGGGGTGGGCTTGTTAGCAGAGGAAGAGTTGCAACATGTGTCATCAAGAGCAGTTGTGTCAGCAGAGACAGTTACATCGCAAAAGCTGGGAATGTGACTGACTCAGTTGGTAGAGCGCTTGCCTAGAATGCACAAAGTCATGGGTTTGATCCCCAGCACCACTTAAAACTGAGCATGGTAATACATGCTTATTAATGCAGCCCTGAGGAGTTAAAGGCAAGAGTGTCGGCCATTCTAGGTCATCCTTAACTACATAGTAAGTGTGAGGCCAGCCTGTGCTAGGTGGAACACTATTTCAAAAAGGGGGATGGGGGGGAGCAAGATGAGTCAGTAGTAAAGGCGATTGCTGCCAAGCCTCGTGACCTGAGTTTGATCCCTGGAACCCACAGAGTGGAAGGAGAACAGACTCCTGAAACTCATTCTCTGAGCTCCACACAAGGGCACAGGAGATAATTTAAAACAAAAGGAAATGCACATGTATTCATTGTGTGCAGTGTCTGTATCAATGGAATACAATGTTTCTTCTTTGTTTCCCCACCAAAAAAAAAAAAAAAAAAATCTGTCTCTCTCGATGACCCCCACTGTGGGACAAGAGCCTTCTTGGGATAAGTCCCACAACAAATTATCTGTCTCTCGTGCAGGCCCCCTCTGTGGAATAAGAGTCCACAGGGATAATAGCAGAGTCCCTAGATCTTCATAGACATCTGGGGGGGGGGCACACATGCACTGTCTCCGGCCCCCTTTCAGTTCAGAATTTCCAAACAAAAGCTTCCCTGTGCAGAATCCAAGGAATCCAAGCCAGTTTTCTGTTTTGGGCCTTAAATTTAGACTTATCATCCTGACCAAGAGATATTTCTGGATCCTGAACGAGCATTCAGTGAATGCCAGTTTCCAAGATGCCATCCCATCTGGGGTGGCTCTGCACACTACCTGAGTTATCTTATCCTTTGAAAACAGAGGAAAATGACCCAGACACCGGAACACACTCGGAAGTGGATCATTTTGTTACCCACGAATTGTCATTTAACACCTTTGCCATCTAGGGTATGTGGAGACGAAAGCCACTAAATCTAAATGGAAACCTGAATTGAGGTTTGAAGATACCCCAAACTCTCTCTGCTCTGGCAGTTGGATCTTGTGGACACATTTAGTAGCAGGATGTGCTTTCTTAAAAGGCAGAAAGATAAATATTCTGTGAAACATTCAGCTAAACGGACGAGATTCCAGAGGCCTAATTAAATGCATGCCTGGTGCTACACTTTGTCAGACGTTCCCCGGTAATGGATTTTATGTTTGCAAATGGACTACACTTTGCAAAGCCTGAAAATCACCATTGAGATGAATGAGCTAAATAAAATCGTCAAAATTCTATTACAATTTATATAGACTCCTTGGTTATCCATTTGGACTGAAGTATAGTCGTCGCCCGACATTCTCCCAGGGGCTCAAACCATCATCAGGGCTGAGAGCTTACTATTTACCAGCAGCTTTGAGAAATACTTCACAAACATGTCAGAACTGATACCAATATAAACATGTGTGGCGCGGCCCTATTTCTCCTCCTCTGGAAGCAGCTCCCATTACCATTACTGGGCTGTGCCAACCTGCACTTGTTACAGAAGCTGTGGAATCTTTGGAGGAGAAGAGTGCTCCCCCCTTTCAAGTGGGTCAACAGAGACAAGAAGTATCCCAGGTTAGAGACAGAGCCCCAGAAAAGATGGGAACACTCCACAGGTCCTATGGCTTCTGGCTTGAATGACCTGGTCCTTGTTCTGGGCTTCACCTGGAGGCAGAAGAGCTATTGTATGTGAATGGAGCTGTAGGCTGGGAAGATGAGTGATCGTGCTCAAAGCTTCACTCCTGCAGAAAATCCCTGGGAGCTGGCACCCCCCCCCCCAGCATATGTGCCCATGGTGGGGGGACCTATCATGAGAGTCCATTTAGCCTAGCAGAAGGAGGACTCAAGGTCAGACTTCAGCAGATTACAAAATAATAAAGCCATCAATGAGGACCTCTGTCAGTTGGCAATCCCATTAAGGTAGAGATGGCTCACCCCCCAGGATAATGGGAGAATGTAAGAAAGGACTGTATGTTAAGGTTTGGGCAGGATTTCAGTGGCTTGACAGAGGACCAGCAACAAAGGTGTCGTAGATTCCCTGAGCCAGAAGCAGGATGTTTGAGAAAGGGCCAGGACCCTACAAAGTTGAAGGGAGCTGCTGATCCAGGGGAGTCTATATGCAGTCAGTCCTGACCCCATGTTCTCCCCTTCTCTCACTTCCTACCCATTGCCCATCAGGCTAAGTCCAACAGCCAAAGCAGGAGAGCTTCCCACCTCCATGCAGGTCCATACAGATTGTAGAGGCGAACCTGGATAGGCAGACTGGTTCTCTGCAGGTTGAATTCTGCAATCCAATGAGGAGCAAAAAGGCTTTTCAAGGTCAGCCATTCACTCTCCTGTCATTTTATGATGAAGGAAATGGAGGCCTGCTGAGTCAGTTAACGGATGGCCCAGAATCACATAGCAGATGACTTGTGGAGCAAAGATTCAGACATCAGTCTCCCTGATTGCAAAGTCAGATTCACCAGGCCACTAAACTGCCTCACACTGGCATTGAAGAGTCTGGAGGAAGATCCACTGTCAGGCTACCAAGGTAGGTGGCTGAGGGACTCTGCAAGGGTTGGCATCAACATATTGTGGCGCTCTCTCTGCCTCTGAGGGCTCTTGAAGCAACCTGTTCTTCCGATAGTCTAACTTTTTTTTTTTTTTTTAAAAAACAGGGTTTCTCTGGGTAGCCCTGCCTGTCCTGGAACTCACTCTGTAGACCAGGCTGGCCTCAAACCCATAAATCCACCTGCCTCTGCCTCCCAAGTGCTGGGATTAAAGGCGTGCGCCACCACTGCCCAGCTATTCTAACTTTTGTTGGTATTATCTTATGTGTACTCGTGCGTGGAGAAACCTGATAGTGTGGAGGTTAGAGACTAACCCTGAGGAGTCAGTTCCTCCCTTCTGACTCACTAACTAGTAGCTCTTTTGTTTCTTCATACTCCAAGCTACCCAACCTGCGGGCTTTGGGACAACTTTCCTGTCTCCACTGTCCATTCCAAGGTCGGAGGTACGGACAGGAGTTGCCATATTCAACCTTTTGTGGGTTCTAGGGATTGGATCCAGGTCATCAGGCTTGCATGGCAAACATGTTTACCTGCCCCCTCTCCCCTCCTCAGAATCCAGGCTGACCTAGAACTCATAATTTTCTTGTCTCAGGCACGAGATTACAGGCGTGTGTTGCAACATCCTCCCAAGCAGCCTTGTCTCCACCCTCGCAGAGGCTAACGGTTGAAAAAAAATCCAAGCACATACTTCAGAGTCAAAGCAGAGGAAGATAGATTAAAAAACCCATTGGCCAGTGATGGGAAAGCGAAAGTGTATTTTCGTTCTGGATGCTTCTCCGAGGCTTTTTTTTTTTTCTCTTCTTTTCCTGAGCTAAATGTTTGGTGTATTTATAGACTTCAGGGGGAGTATTTAAGGGTAGCCAGCGATAGAGCTGCATTTGGGACCATCAGAAAACTCAGAACCATGTGGGAAAAGGTTGATGGGAGGGTGGGAGGAGGTAAGAAGAGGCCGGGAACAGAAGGACACAGATGGACTTCGTCCTTCGTGTGACCAAAACCTTCTCAGTCTCCTGAACTGATGATGTCAAGGCAAGGTCTTTGATGGGGCCACAGATGGAATGACAGAACCCAAATGATGGGTAAGCTGATAAATGAACAAGGAAACCATGGTTGGTGCATTGTACAGTAAAACAGGAGTCTGCCTTAGAAAAGAAGCAGAGAACTTAGGGGCTGGAGGGATGGTTCAGTCAGTGAGGTGCTTGCTGCGCAGGCGTGAGGACTTGATTTAAATCCTCAGAATCCATGAGGGAAATGCAAGCATGGAGAGGGAGAATCAGGAGGATGCTTGGAGCTCATTAGTTAGTCAGTTAGGCCAAAATGATGGGCACCAGATTCAGTGAGAGACCATATTTTAAAAAACAAGGTAGGGCTGGGCAATGGTGGTGTGTCTACCTTTAATCCCAGCCCTTGGGAGACAGAACCAGGAGGATCTCTGTGAGTCTGAGGCCAGCCTGATCTGCAGAGTGAGTTCCAGGACATCCAGGGCTACAGAGAAAGCCTGTCTCAACAAACTGAAAGAAAGAAAGGAAGGAAAGAAAGAAAGAGAGAGAGAAAGAAAAAAGGAAAGAAGGAAGGAGAGAAAGAAAGAGAGAGAGAAAGGAAGGAAGAAATTGAGAAAGACAGCGGACATTGATCTCTGGCTTCCATTAATATGGGCACACATATGCACCTGCACGTGTCTGTGTATACAAACACCCGCATGAAGTACTGGTGCATGCTACACCATGGATAAACCCAGAGGACACCATGCCGAGGAAAAGAACCCGTCCCAAAGGACACATACTGAACAAGCAAGTGTCCTAACGACTGAGCCACCTCCCAGCCCTCTCTGCCTCGTTCACTGTTGTCCTGCTCAGCCCCTCAGATGGCCTGGCACTTAACTGGTGTCTATCAGATGCCTGTGGGCACGAAATGGGCTGTAGTCAAATCAGCTATTATTTCTTGGGTGCCACTAAACAAAAAACATTTTATGGCATTGCTTTATACGTATGTATTGCCCACCTACTGTGTGCCAGGCACTATGAGAACAAGTGCCACTGCCACAATACAGAACAAGACAGACCAAAAATCCTGCCCAGTGGAGCATGGTTTCATTAGGACAACGGAACAGCATCAACCAGATGTACTGTTGCTATTTTGATGGAGAAGAAAACACAGTGAGGTCTCAAAGGGTCACAAGGCTACTCAGTTCACTCGGATCTCTACCTTCACCCCATGTTCTAGCAGGTGTTGAGTTTTGCTCAGAGATGGGCCTCAGTGGTTACAGATCTCAGGCCCTGACATTGCTTCTCAGAAAGACCAAACTTGCCCTTCTGGGAACCCGACTTAGTGCAATGGAAACAGGCGAATCCCATGACCTCAGTGTCCCAGCCTGCTCCCTCCAATTCTGTGACCATGGCTCACACCTGGGGGTGTTGTAGATTTGAGCCATAGATCTCAGTCACCCCACTAGCTTATCAGCATGTGACATCCCCGAGTGACTGAGGCCTGCGGGCCAGGCAAAGAATTCAGCTTGAGTAAAAATAAACCTGCCGCATTCCTTGGCAGCCCCCTGCCCCTTCCCGCTCAGCGGTCCACCCAAGCAGCAGAGGCTGCCAGGGAAGGCAGCAGGGAGGGAGCAGGGGGGAGGGAGCTAGCAGTGTTGCTGTCCAACCCTGAGAAAGAGAGAGAGAGAGAGAGAGGGAGAGGACAAGAGGGAGGGAGAGAGAGAGATGGCCTTAAATGGGAACATAGGCAGACAATATGTGGTAATGGCTTAGAGGGCAGCAGAGGTCAGATACCAGACAGATGGAAGAAATTAAACATGGGACAGAGCAGGTTCTGGGCCCAGAAAACAGCTCTTGTTTCACAGTGAGGCTGCACAAAACCTGGCCTGGTTTCCTTTTTTTGCCTAAACAGAACAAAACTTTTATCCAAAACTCTCCATGACATTGTTTCTGGCTCCCTGCTCCATGGTTGACTGACAGAGGTCTTGGCCTTTTGAAGTCATTTCTTTCATGAACCATACACCTTGTCGCAGAACACAAGGAGAAAGAAGACCAGGTCGGTCTCTTAGGAGTCTCCATTAACTCTCCCAAAGCACATACATTAATGGGTAATGAAATTTAAAACTAACAAATAAACAAGCAAACAAACAAAAACAGCCATTCAACAAATACTGAGACTCACTTATTTTCCAGCATTGATCCAGAGGCTGGAAAGACTTGACACATATCTCAACAAGTAAAAATATTTGCTTAACTCTGCCCCTGTTCATTACTGATGATGCAGAATGTTGGCTGAGACTCATCCGGCCTCTGCCATTGTGGACTCAGGAAGTGGAAAGGAGGAAGAAATGACAGATATTGATGAGCCCTTGGTTCTGAAGACAGCTCTTTGAGTAGCGCCCATGAATAACTCCATTTAACACAAGGACATTTCAACCTTGCCGTGGTGGACGCGGAGGCTGGCTAGCCTGTTGCAGAGGGCTCTTTCTTTACTGTTGGATAATTCAGCAGTATCACGGACCGCTCCACGATACTTCTATTTGGACCCATCATGACGAAAGAGAGTTATCACCATCTGATAACTAGCAAATGTCTGGGGGATGGGAGATGCCGAGGTCTGTCCCCCGTTTGAGAACCACTGCTTGAGGAGCTAGGGGAAGAGGAGGTACAGAGTGAGAGAGAAGAGGCTGCCTACGGGTCACGTGACCCGCAAATATCCCTCCCACCCTGGCTTGCCTGGTCCTAAACCTGTGGTCCTAACCACGACAGAGTGGAACTCTGTCTCTTTGCGAGCAGACGGTCATGAGTTTGGATGGCTGAAACCCCCCTTGAGCTCACTCCTCGAGGAGAAGAGCTCTAGCCATCTGGATCCAATAAGAAGCAAACACCAAGGAAGGAGCAAGCCCGTCAGGGAGCTGTGAAGGCATGAAAGTTCATATTCTTTCCTGTTCTTGTCGCTAGAGCCAAAATACCTGACGAGAAGTAACTTATGGGAAGAAGAGTTTATTTTGGCGAGGCAGCTGATCACACTGTCCCAGCAACCAGGAAGAGAGAGGATAGGAAGTGGGGGGGGGGGG
>JADRCD010023607.1:0-15458 GCA_019843815.1 Montemys delectorum
AAAAAAAAAAAAAAAAAAAAGAAATGCTGCTGGGCAGCTATGTTATCAACCAGGAAATACTTGACTATTCTCTACCCAAACACCCTTATATACATGTCTGCTTCTGTAGATTTAGAAGGTACTGGATAACAAATGGGATGACCCTAGACGTATGAGTAACAACTAAGTAGAACATAATACTGACCAGGTTGTTCCTTTGAGGCAGCAGGCTGGGACAAGCTCTACAAAAGATCACAGAGTTATCTGTATCTTGGCTTTGCTTAGGCAGAGGTGGGGACATGCAGAGGGATCACATGGGGAAGTGCTGAAAGCTTAGATAGATCAGCCTGACTGTAGTAGAATGTTTGTGCTGAGTAGAGGAATTGACTTGGAAATATAAGCAGGGATCAAATTGATTTAATGTGGGGTGGATTTGAAATGTATTCTAGAGACAGTGGAAGCCATTGATGGGAACACTGAAGTGATGTATCAAACTTCAAAATTAGTATAACTAAATGCTGAAGAGCTTGATGGGACCAATCAGATAAAGGAAAGCTAGATGTCAATAAGTTAGATGGGTTTAGTTAAACACATTGACTTTGAGATTTGTCCAGATGCCCCCATGTCAGTGCTGGGTGGAGTCTAAAGTTGGAGCTGCTTTTGCAGACACTGACCTATATGAGACCATGCCTAAAACAAAGTAGATGGCAACAGCAAGGACCAGCACATAAGGTTGTCCTCTAACCTTCTTATGGGCACCATGTCATGCAATTCATGCACCCATCTAAATACTCATGCATGTATGTTTGTGCACTCACACAATACAAACACCTACCACCTTGACACATCACAAAGAGATTTAAAAGGGGTGAGATGCGAGTAGGGGTGAAGACCATACCTTGACAAAATCCACGTTCAAGGAGGAAAAAAACAATCTTGCCATTTTACAGAAGCCAAGGGAGAAGCAGATTTTTAAGCAGAATGTCTTTAAACCCAAAGACAGAAATGTTCTTTGCAGGTAGATTGGTCAAGGAGAAAATGATATTGCAGAGGAGAGTGGCTCTCTCTGAGACTGCTTTTTTAGGATTCCATTGCTTTGAACCAAGGAGGACATTATTTGTACCAGAATGGTTTTTTGTTAGCGATTCAAACAATTGTAGCTGTCCGAATGTAGGCTGCAGTGAATAGCATAATGCAGCCCCGAACATCATTAGAAACCATCAGTATTCGCTATAAATAAATCTGTTTCCTCTTAATAAAGCTGTAATTTAAAATTATTATAATATTAAATTAGAGAACATGGCTTTTTCAGATCTTGTGTGGGCAGCTCTCGGCATCTGTCAGCCAACGATAATTTAGAATGAAATCAATTGGTCCAAAACTAAGCTGTTGATGTCAGATTGAGATATTGTTTGTATCAAACTATGCAGCCATTTTTCAAATAGCATAATAGAAAATATGGAAGTGCTCCAACACAGACTTGTACATGAATAGAAACGAAAATTAAATTGTCCAGTTCTCTCTTGGTGATGGAAGAATCTCTGTTCTGATTGAATGGGAGATTACAGGCCATGAAGTTAAGTGCCATAACATTTACTTTTATTATTCCTCATATTGTAGCTCCCACTGCATGGTGAGATTTATTGTTACACTTCAATACAACCAGGAGATTTTCTGTTATTTTCCTTCTGAAGCACATAGCAATGGACCTCTAGATGGGAAGCAACCTATGAACTAAGTCACTGAGCTTCAATGAATTGACTTAGAGCAATTATAATTCATTCCTTCCCAGTTGCCTGGCATCTTTGTTTTTGTTCCATTCTGTTTAAATCCACTTAAGCTTCTGGTTGCCACTTCTTTATGCTACCACCACCCTCTTCACTTAAGGAAGTGAAATTTTCCTCTCCGTCTTGAGTTTGACTCACCAAACACATCACATTGTAGTCAATTTGAGGGCCAAGAGTTGCTGACTTTCAAGTCAGCAAACTTGATTAAAAGGATTTGAAGGCTAACTTCAACTTATCCTCAGGGCTGGTGAGATGGCTCAGCAGGTAAGAGCACTGACTGTTCTTCCAAAGGTCCTGAGTTCAAATCCCAGCAACCACATGGTGGCTCACAACCACCTATAATGAGATCTGATGCCCTCTCCTGGTGTGTCAGAAGACAGCTACAGTATACTTATGTATAATAATAAATAAAAATCATAAAAAAACCAACTTATCCTCAGATTGTTCCTGGATGAATCTTTCATGGATGCCTGGTGACTATGCTTCCTTTGGACCAGGGAATGGAAAAATACTTTCCTATGCATTAGGAATACTATTAAGAGCCCGTCAATCTGGGGATCAGTTGGAAACACTTGAAAACTCAATCTAAGTGATATATAGCTTTGTATATTTACTATGAATTATTGTTATGTAATTAAAATGGATGCCTTTATGGTTTCTAATTTATACTTCAGTAAAGCTGTTAAAAAGAATTGAATTGATTTGCATTAAAATCCCAGTGATTTTTTTTTTAAGTTATAGGACCTGAGTTTAATCTGAAGGACCCATGTTTTCAAAATGTGGTGCCATGTAATTTCAGCATAGTGGAGATGGAGACAGAGGGATGGATCCCCCTGATTCACTGGTTAGCCAGTCTAGTCTTTTCAGTGAGTTCCAAGGCAGTAAAAGTCCCTGTCTCCAAAACATCAAAAGCCAGGCAGATCCTGAGGAACAGCACCCAAGATTTCAAGATCGTCCTCTGGCCTCCGCACACAATGTGCACATGCACACACATGAACATAGACATATGTACAAAAACACATATATACTACTTCTGTGTAAGTATGGTGTTAGAAATGTCTCTCTTCCATACTTTTAAAAATAACTGACTATGTAGAACAATACCAACAATACTGTCCTGGGGCTTCTGACTTATGTGTCAAGCAGTCTGTTATACATAGAACTATGTTTTTGAGCTTTCTTGAAATCCCCCTAAAAAACCTGCAGGGTTTGGGGGGTGTGGAAGTCATCCTCTTAGGCTGTGAAATCTGCATGCACATTTTTCACATGAAATAAAGCGTGTCCTTACTGTCCTTCATCCCTCCCTGAGGTGCAGTTGCAGGTGGTTACCTCTAGGGAAATATGGCTCTATATGTGTATAAAGGTGTTGCTATCACTCATTCCTCTAGTACAGATGGAGGATAGACCTTTCCTTTCTTGTTCTCCTGTCTATCTAGTGTTGAAATTACAGTGGTGGAAGCAAGAAAGCAGGAGAGAAGGAACTGGCGGGTGCTGAGTGCCTACCACCTGTCTTACATATTTTTCTCATCAGCATCCCTGAAGAACAATATGATGATTATGTGGTTTTGGAGCCAAAACAATAGTGAATAGAGATGGCCAAATATTTTGGCAAAGTTAACTAGCTGGCTAGGAAGAAGCAGCTGGGAGCCCAAATTTCTATGAACCTGATCTATACCAATAATCAAAACTGTTCTCTCCAAAGGACAGGTGGTAGTGGTGTCTCAGGATGTTTTTGTCATGTCACAGGAGAAGAAGCAATACTTACTTGTAGTGAGTAAAGGCCAGAAATGCCAATGAATCTCCTACAGTATATAGGAGGGCCACATAAATGACCAGGAACGAGCCTATCTCACATATCAGTATCACAGGGGTCAGCTCAAGAAGCTGATTGGGAAACTGGGAACTGAACTAAGGATGCAGCCCCTCCCACATACCTCAAACGTAGCCTTGCATTCCTTAGAGTTTACCAATTTTCCTGAGAATCTCCATAAAATATATTTTAAAAGCAATTTCCAAGCTTTTGGAAGCCAGTGACTATCTACACAAAAAGGTAAATAAATATTGGAATAACGTATTTAAACATCAACCAGTAATGTGGTTACAAGAGAAGGGAGAGAGTAAGACAAGGTAAGTGGGGAGGGAGGGGGAGAGAGAGAAAGATACACAGACAGAGAGAGCACTCCTGTGTGGTCTCTCTTTCTCTCTTTCTCTCTCTCAGGCTTGTGACAAGTTATGTACCCTAGAAAAAGTAATAAAATTTACACCTTGTTTTTACGTAAAGGGAATACATTCTTTTTGAGATTAGGTATTATTGTCTGTTGCTTTACTAGCTAATGTCTAAAATATTCAATAAAACAGACATCAAATTAAATCAGTACTAGAATCTCTATAGTGAAACTATGCAAGGCATACAGAAAGCAACTTAATACCGACCATTAACACAATTCTTTTCTTGTGTCTTTGGTTAATAAGTGACTAAATTCTTGTCTCGTTTTTCAATATCTATCTTTTCCTATAAGAAATCATTTTTTTAAAGCTTTTGTAGGCAGAGTCTGAGAAAAGACTTAGATCATCTGGCTTTGAACCATTGGCCTTTCGATCCCCTATCTACTGAAGACTTCCTATTGTAGACATTCACATTAAGATTCCTTCAGCACTGTAGTGCCAGTTATTAGTCATTGTAGCATTTCAGGTCCTCAAGGAATTTCCACATATATCATGGGATATAGTGTCCTGCCATAGACAACTCCATGACTGACATTTGGAGACTTCTAGGTGGTCTCCTGGCTGAGAGTTATGTGTGAACATTGAACCACACCTCCCAGCTCTCACAGGGTTAGTTGCTCAGACGTGACAACTTTCATTTGAGAGGCACAGCTTGCTCATCCTGACACCTTGGCAGTGACTTTCAGACAGCCTTCGGAACCAAGGAGATGTTTGGTATTACCCAAGCCAAAGATTGGCAGGTGCAGTTGTGGTTTTTGACTCAGTTAAATGGTATGTGGGACAATATGGGGTACTCATGTATATGTGTGCTACTCTGGATACCATTTAGGGTCATGAATCAAGATCAAATAGAAATTGCTATTATGGGTATTTGAGAAGTACTCTGCATTTCTCAAGGTGTGCCAAAAAGAAAAGAGGTTGGTCTGAGGGTCAAACATTCTATTCCACAAAGCAAAAGAGGCTGTACTGCCTACATCTGCTAGATTTCCCCTTAGCCCACAGCATTTTCATTGCTGCTGGTGCTTCTGAAGATATGTTGAATTTCAAAGAGCATCTAGGCCTGGCCCTGCCCCTGCCTCACTCTGAGTCTTTCCTAAGTACCTCCCCTACTAGGTCATAGCATAGGGTGTCTTGGAATAAACCAGGTCAGTCTGACCGCCGACACTCATTTCAAAAGGCATCTTTGAGTTCTACAGGAAGTAGACCAATGATGGGCTTCCACCTGATCCTTCAAAGGGCTATTAACTAACTGGCTCCATTGACAGACCTTTACTGTTACTGGTTCACATTAGAAACAAGGTACTCTTTCCACCTGTGCAGCCCTGATAGGACACTCCTGGCTTTGGCAACTCATCTAGTTATGATTAGATTTTTTTCCTTATTAATTTATTTATTCATTTTACATGCTGATGGAAGCCCCCTACTTCCAGTCCCCCCTCACACAGCTGCTTCCCCATCCTACCCTCTCCTTCTTGTGGGGGATATGGAGCCTGAAGTGGCCACTTCCGGTAGCCAAGCAGGATAAGGCATCCCAGTAGAGGGATAGGGACAGCAACCCACCCCTAAAACCTTCGACCTAAAATGAGATTAGTTTTTATTGTCGTTTTTAGGCTGGTACTGGTTTTCCTTATCTATTTGCGAATTTCATACATGTGTACAGTATTTTTACCCCTAAGCTTGGAAAAGATTCACAGTGCCTACTTGCCATATTGAATTCGCAGATAGACCCAGAATTCCTCTCCAGGCATTTCTATCACTTCTCATCTATAGGCAGGGTATTCCTAGTCTACATCTAGGCTGGTGCCTTGAGTGTCTGTCTTTGCTGTGTATAGAGAACCTCTTATCCTCAACATTACAAATTTGGGGGCACAGAGACATCTTTTACAGCAAGCAAACTTCTGCCATAACCTTTGCTTTATCCATGGAAGCCATTGAGCTGAAGATGCATGTGAGAGCAAGCGAGGAAGAGGTGTCATCAGCTCTCAGGCTGTATGTAACATTTATTTGGCTTGAAGCAACCCCATCTTCTACCTACTGGTTGTGGGTTCATAGATTGGGAGAGACTGACTCTGCCTTTCATTTTGCATATAAATATCTCAAGAGATTCGTGGCCTGAGGAGCAAATGGGTTTGTGCATGAAACATGGAGTTGGTGGGATAGTGGTAAATGGATTTAAAACATGTGTCCTCTTGGCAACTGTGTTATGTGAACCTCACACCTGGATTATAGATGCAAACAAAGCAGCTAATCCTTATGGATTCTGGAGATGCAGATGTTAATCGCTGCTCATTTCTCTGTTGGTGGCTTAGCTGCCACAGGTATTAATTTGAGCTCTAAAATTGGCCCCTGTTTGTAGTTTGCACAGATTTTTCCACAGCCATCAAATGGCTGAGATGCGGAGTGAGATTTGTTTCTGCCCACCATGTCTTATGATGTTGTTTCATTGCAGAGAAAGCATCTGCAGTCCTGTGGGCTTGGCATTTTCCCATCTAAGTATGGTAAAACCAAGGAAGGGAGTTTAGACTGTCAGCCTTGCTCTTAGATCCCTGTCCTCAAATCCTATACCTTCATTAATAGCATAGGAAAACAAAATTCCACCTGTGTGGTATAATCACACAGCCTCTCCCTCTCATTATGGAAGAATAACCCTGTGAAGCTGAAGGCTCAAATAATTCATTCTTATTCTCCTTCCCTGTCCCCTCCCCTTCCTCCTCCCTTTCTGTCTTTCCTCTATCCTCCCCTTCTCTCTCTGGAAAACACAGCTATCAAGGTTGTTTGTCAAACTGTTAGACGACCATTTATTGAACACTCATCCACAAGCGAGGAATGATGCTAGGCCTGGGAAAACAGATAAAAGCCACAATAAGTCAACATGGAAAGTCAGTGCAGGGTGCCAAATACTGACATGGTAGTCATGTATAAGTGGGAGAGAGCAGCTAATCCAGGCCTTGAGGTGCAGTCTGAACAATTAAAAAGGGACTAAGTCATTGGTATTGAGCCTCCATGACACAGAAGGAGGGAGCTAGGCAGATAATCGCAGTCCCCTTGTATTTTTCTCTCTGGTGGCAATATGTAGAATGGCAGAGGACTTAAAGGGAAAGATACATTTACCAGGATTCCAGCAGCCTTAATGGTAAGTGGGGGGTATGCAGATAGGATGGCTTCTAAGATACCAGGAGATGGTGATGTGACCACTTTAAACCTTAGCAGACTTCCTTTATCAAGTGGGGAGCAACTTGAGCAGAAGCAGTAGTGAATAAACATGTATGGGCTGTACAGCTCGGTTAGTGACAGCTAACCCGTCTCCAACTTTTGACTATTTTCCTGTTTCCCAGTGGATGTGCTTTTAGGTCACCTGTGGTCACTCTCATCCATGGAAAACAAGGCTACATGTTCTAATTGAGCTAAATAGGGCATGACTGAAGTTCATGGAAAGTGGGCAGTTCCTGGTGCCACAAAAAGGCTCAGCCCTTGCCAAGCTGACTCCATCATGTCCAATGTGAATCACCCTCGGATGTCCACAGAGGGTTCCTCTTCCAGTTATCTCAAAAGTCAAGAGCCTCCTACCCTTGTGAAACTTAAAAAGAAGAAAAAACCCTCAGTGCTAGCCAGCTTAATCGTTTTGCACTAGCTTATGGGCATTTAAACCCTTTTTCATTAGGAGGAAAATTTTCCCAGCTAGGCTGAGAAAGCACATATCAAGTTTCAGCTTGATTCACTTCAAAACCGCCATGAAAATTGGGACATTTTCTTCACACCACAATGAGTTAGTCATGGAAATTTTTCCTTAATCACAGCTACCATGGCCACAGTCATGAGGAACATACCCTAGGCCACTGAGAATTTACGTGACAATATTAAAGAGTGTGTCCCCTTCCCCATCAGAAAGCAGAAGTAGATGGCAGTTTTCAGTCTGTGGAAACACACCAAGATAATCTGAGGTTCCCTTTGCAGCAAGTAACCTCATCGTTGGGATATCTTTCCTTGTGGTAGTTTGGTTCCATTAGTATTCAAAAGAATGTTCTTTATAAGCTAAAACTGTAGAAAATTAAACTTGGCTGAAATGTGCATTAAGAAGGCTAAAAGGGGCTCTCCCTGAGGGACTCTGACCGTCCTCTTACTGATGAGTGACATAAATGAGGCAGACTTCTTGGCCATCTGTCATGGAGATGCTTGCTGAGTATGGCTAGGCTCCAACATGCCTAGGTCTTTTTAGTACAAACCTCAGCCAGTAGAGCTGAGAGAGCCAGCCAAGCTCCTTCCCTGCTGCCATGGCACAGAATGCTGCCTTCTGCCCTGCAGCTGCCACACTCCATCCCACTAAGAGCTGCCTCTAGAGTAGGAGTGTTCCTCCAGGAGATAGTTAATTCATTCATTTGCTCCTCCTTAGCTCAACAGAATATCAAGCAGGTCCCTCCCCCACCCTAGGAATGAGGTAAACTTTGAGGATAAGGTTCTGCTTTCCTGTGTCTCACAGTCCCAAATGTGGGCAGTGGACACCACGCTTCTAAGTCATTCTAAGAACATTAGAGCCTGTTACATGAACTTTTCCATAGGAAACTTGAAAACTGTGCCTTCCCTCAGATAGGGCACCAAAGGCAGAGTGGAGTATGATTCTGATAATGTCCAACTTGAGACCAATGGGTTTGTTGGCCTTATAAGGCATGGGTGAGGGGTTACTTATAGAAGCATGAATGACCCTACACAAGCCATGCTGCCAAAATATCCCACCCTTTATAGTTGTATAGATTGATCCCTCCTTAACTAACCTTTTGCTCTGTAAATACTCTAGTACCTCCAGATATGAGGTCATATGTTATTGGGGCAGAATCCCACACAGTGGGTGAGGGCCTGTTGACTCTCTCCAATCCCTCCATCTCTGAAGGGGTGAGTTACTTTCTTAGCACGAACTATCTAGCATGGCCTCAAGCACCTGCAATGGAAATAAATGTTTCCTGGTGCAAACTTAGTTGTATCTTCTGTATGCCATGTCCATCCTATGGTAAGCCCAAGGTGGCACATCTTCTGCTGTAGTTCCAACACCCCTCTCCTATTCCACTCTGCATGCTGTATCACTGAACCTCTGCCTCTTGTTTCCAGCCCTAAGGCTGTCTGTCTGATCTGTTGTCAACTATTTGAGCTAGTAACTGAATGCTTTTGGCAAGTTTCAACATCTCTGTAGCTTTTGCTTGTCAGGCTAACACTCCTTCACCAAGTGCTAGAGGAACCGCTTTACTGATGACATTTACTCCCTACAACTTGCCTTGGCAGGCTGTGTACTCCCAGGGAATCCCCTGGAACAGTCCAGCATGGGAGGTAGAAACAGGAGCTTCAGTTAGCCTGCCAGACTAGCTAAATCTGTGATCTCCAGGTTCAGTGAGAGACTCTGTCTCAAGAAATAAGGTAGGAGGCAACATCATTTTGGCCTCTGTGTGTATCTGTGTGTTTCCTCTCCCCCTACTCTCTCTCCCTCTCCCTACCCATTCTCTCTCGACCCCTTTCTCTGTTTTCTCTCTCCTCTTCCCCCTGCTCCCTCCTTCTGATAAAAGAATTGTCTGCAGGAATCAGCTCCAGCTATCCAGCAGAGAACTGGAGTCAATTGGCCTTTAATTGTTCTTTAATCACGTCACCCTGCTCAGGTTTTGCCTCCAAAGCTTGTTTTGGTTTCCTGGACAGGGTGATGATATACATCACCACCTCAATCCTGGGCACCTCGGTCCCAGGAGCTCCCAGCCAGGGCCCTTGGCAATGGCTTGTTCCTTGGACCTTTCAGCAGCCTTCTCTTCCACTCCCTCTCCTGGCTGTCTGCTCAGCATCTGCTCCTCTGTTTGGTTTCCTCACTCTGGTCCCTGAGGCTTCCTCTGTCCTTCATTGTGCCTTCTGCACTCCCGAGCCAGCCCTCACCCCCATCAGCAAACCACCCTGTCTGAGGTCCCATTGCCTTTTGTCAGAGCAGCCCAGCATCTGCTTGACTAGCCTGCTGAAAGCATTGCACACAGAGTGCATGCTGGGGGTGTTTGTGTGGAATTTTTCTATAATAGCAACAAATAGGAGGAGGAAGGATTTGAAGACAAATTATCCAACAGTAGGGAATAGAATAAGTGATGAATTGCAGCGCCACCAAAGATTATATGAAGTATGAAGAATTTTTAGAGACATGACATCCAAGGTTAAATGAAATAAGCAGAGTACAATATGATATATAACATGAGTTATAATGTCTTATTTTCAAAAAGCCTGGAGGAAAATATACTGAAATACTAACAATGTTTGTCTCAATGTGGTGAGATTACCATTGACTTTCATTTTGCTTTTCTTACAATATCACATAAAAATCTGTGTGAAACATGTATTACTTTTGTTTCTGGAGAAAAACTGATTTTAAAAAGATGATTTGATATGTTAATGTCACATAATGGCTTTTTTCATATCAATCCAGCAGTGTAATAGAGAATTTCTATTTCAGACAACACATACTTTGTAGAATTAAGTCCTGTGGTAGAACCTAGAGAGCAACCTCTTAAGATAATCATATTATTATTTAAAGGGAAGGTTCCTGAGAAGGGCCAGCCCAGTCAGCCACCTCTGGACAAATATGTTCCAGCAGTGCGCATCTGTGCCCTTCCTTAGCCCAGGATCCTCCTGGTTCCTTGCTGAGTCAGCTGGAGAAGTAACACCTTTTATGAGCTCCTCTCAGGTGCTAGATGCTGATGGGCTCCTGACTGGTCTCACAGCTCTACTGATGAGTTCTCTTTTTATGATCCCTGAAGGTGTCCCTCTCATCAAGGCAATAATGGTCCTCAGTTCCTTCCCACTGCTCATTCACACTCAGTTTGGAAATCCCAGAAGGCTATAATATACCAGGATACCTTTGCCCTGATCACTTACTGACTGTCAAAGTAAAGACATATGAGGACACATGTGACTTTCCGTTTATCTGATTGTCCATCACTATGATATAAACACATTTGCTGGTGTCATCTTAGCAACTTTGACCCTGTGTGGCACAGAATAGTTGTTCAATACCAGGCGTCCAGAGTGATGGTACATACCAAGAATCCCGGTGCTACAGAGGCTCAGTGCTGCTCAGTGCTGCAGAGGCTGTAACTTAATTTTTTTTATAAAAAAAAATGGTATATTTAAGATGTTTAAATATGGAGTGGATGGATGGATGGACAGATAGGTGACTGATTAACGTAATGTTAACACTGAATGATGATTCTGGAAACAGAACGGAGTTGGACTCAGTGAGCTATCTGAGCCTGGTCCCCTTGCCGAGGAGCTTTGTCTAACAGAGTGACACCTGATGGCCTAACCAGTGTGGTCCAAATAGATGAGGCAGCTCTGACATGTTGTCTTTTAGAATCACAGCAACTAGCATTCGCATCACCCTTATACCCTGCGGTAACTATCTTTTGTGTTGAGACTTCAAGACTGTTCTGTCTACTAAAGTGGTTAGATTTGTGAAAGAGAGAAGAATCCTCCTTTAATTCCTGTTCTGTAGCTTTTGAAAGATTTATGAATGTAACTGTTGAAGGGGAAAAGGCAAGAGCTGTTTTTCTCTTGCTTGCTACCATACTAAGCTTGCTAAGCTGAGAGAAAATGGTTATTGCATTCCATTCGAGTCCTTTATTGAATGACCCAAGGGTATTAATGGCCTTTGTAAAAGACAAAGCATACTCTAGATTGACAGGATGCTTATTAAGGGAAAGAAGCACGTATAACATACTATAAGAACTCTTTGTCTTTCTTATTTTCTTTTTAAAAACCTGCTTCATTTTGTTTTAGACCTAGAAGGTTTTGACTCTGTGATATCATCTACTGAGAAACTCAGCCACCCAACCACAAGCAGACCAAAAGCTACAGGAAGACGGCCTCCATCCCAGTCGCTCACATCTGTAAGTGTCTCTTTACTTCTGTACAGCTGAAAGGCAAAAAGGACTGGAGATTCTGGCTAAGGACTCTGCAAGCAGATGATGGGAGGCACCCAGAAGAGGGGAAGGGAGGAAGCCACCAGATAAACTGCCAGCTAAAAATACTGCGAGAATCTTTTTGAATCAAGGAGTATTGCTTCCTGTTTGCTCTTTGTGTTTCTGCCAGCAAGGTGGCACTCCCTGTTTCCCACTTTCCTTCTGTCTTCTTCTAAACCAGTTATTCTTTGAACCTGAAATGAAATTGATAAGCAAAATATAGAAAAAGAGACTGAACCTTGTTTGGCCTATTAAAAATACAAAGCTTCACTCAATAAAGATCTTCCATTATACACTGAGACCCCTATTTCCCTATATAAGTGGCCTATATCTTCCCAAACCCCATTATCAGCATGCCTACAGAGAAACCCCATGCAGACCTCCAGGAGGTTGTATTTACCCTTATAAAATACATGGTTTATAGGAGAGACCACTGAGGACACTCAGTGATAACCCCCAGATGGTTATTTTAATTTGGGTAGTTTTAAATAACTTTTTATTGCAAACCTGCTATATTCGTTGTACCAAACTTGAGCAACATGATATAGAAGGAAGAAAGTAAATTTTCTGTAGTCCTGCCACAAGAACAAAGAACCACTGTAACCTCTTGCTGTATATCCTTCGCATTTTCAAAACTTTGATTTTTTTTTTAAACTGGGATCATGTAATACACATTGTTTTGGATTAACTACATACCATTCTCCCCAGTCATTATCAATTCTCAACATTTTCAATGACTGCCTACTGTGCTACAGTGTGAGTATATGAGAGTTTAATCTAGTGATTGTACTATTATTGGGTCTTTGTTATAAGCCATACTGACGTGACTGTATGTAGAAAAAACCAACAACAACAAAGCTTAATGTTGTTAGGTGCAAGTTTTCCGAATGTGGGCCATTGGGAAGTACATTGTTTCGCTGTTGTCCTGAGTTGCAGACTTCCCCTCCATGAGGTCATTTCCCCTCCACAAGTAGTGTGTATCTGTTCATCTGTCTCCGATCACCTATCAGTCTGTCTGTCATGTTGCCTTGTCCTTTGCAGTTCTGAGGCCTTATACTTTTCCTCCAGATATACCAAGGGCTTTAACCATTTGCGGATTTCTCAGGTTGCTTCTCTTTTCACCTCATCACTAATCTCACCTGTGCTTTTATCATCTGGGGGCGGGGGATGCCACTTCCTTTGAGCTCTTCTCTCCTGAGTGTAGAAGCGTGGCTTGGATTGTCCTATTTTTCTTCCCTGTATGAACCACTAACTTTGTATTATACGTTGTTTGAGATAAAGACTTGAAGAAGTGGCTTCATTAAACTCTTAGAATTCCGTGGCAACTTGCCTTCTTTTATTTCTCCTGTACTCTCTCTACCCATCCCAACATTCACATACACACCCAACCAATTGCTTCTTAGCATGTTTGCATTCCTATTATTCAATTCTACCACTTGTGTCTTCTCTATAAATCCTTCATCATTTTTGTTTTCCTTCCTAGTTTTTGTAAATCTTTTAAGGTATAAAGAGCCTTGTGTCTTTCCAGAATTAAATATTAAGTGGTTCAAATTATTCCCCTTTTGTTCATATATCCTGTGTTGAGAAATTTGTGTATTATTTTGGAGACTAAGTAATGGTAGCTCATCTTCACCCAACATTTAGGCTACACAGTTGTTTACTTTCCTGGTCAACCATATATTCCTAGACATCTATCTCCTGGGGACAGGGCACTGTGTCTGATGCCAAGGATACACATGGGAATGAGAAGCCTTCAAGAAGCTTATTTTGGTGACTGAAAGCCTGACATCTTATGGAGAGTGATTTTATTTGGATTTAAAACAGAATACCTTGATGCTTTAATGATATATAGTGTGCAGATTTTCATCTTTCATTCTTATCCATCCCCATTTGGATGTACACCCGGAAAATTTCTTGTTCACTCTTAAAAGTAGCACCTGTGGGGTTTTCATAACAAATGGGATTAGTGGATAAGGACATACTCCTCAAAGGCTAGTGGGGGAATAATTGAAGAAACACTAGTCATGGTCCCCTGGTCTGGGTGCTTTCTTACTAATTGGATATGGTTATGTTCATAAACCCTAAAGAGTAAGCTCATGCAACATGGGTTGTATAGAAGGAAGCTTTTTGAATCTTGAAAGGATCTGTGTATTGCATAGTGGTTGAGGAGGTAAGCCTAGATTAATAGGAATGCTTGGTGTGGGCGGCCATATTTTTGGTAATTGGATTTTCAGACTAAGTGAAGATTAAAAATAAGACCTCTTGAAGCAGAACTTTGACTTAAAAATCCCTCCCCATTTTTCTTTTAAAGTTTCTGTCTTGGTAAACAGGATAAAAGGAAGAAAAAATATTTGTGAGCATAATTTTTCATTTTCAAATGGTAATTCTAAAAAGAACCATTTATTACCTCAGGGTGGAAAGCAAAGCTGAATTTGAGCTTGCTCCAGTGTATTTCTAAAAGACTCTTTATTTTCAAAAGAATCCTTGCAACAGGGCTCTTGATTTCATTTGTTTTGTTCTAGACTTGAGACATTGTCACAAAGGAATTATTTGTGACCAAGAGAATTCTGATGAATTGCTCCCCATTCGTTCAGTTTTGAGGTCTTTACAGCGATTTCACAGTGAGGCAGAAAGGACAGGGGTGTCAAACCATATTTTATCCAATGGTATTGCCTTTCTATAAATAAATATACCTTAGCAAATACACTCCAGAATGGGTGTTTACTGTCCATAGTAATGAGGGTAGAGATTAATAGCAAATACCAAAGGAGAGGTGAGCTTATGCTAGTGGGCAGGGCTATGCTCTTTACTCTTGGTCCCCTGTGTCTAGAAATGGCCCCCTCTCAGATGTATCCTTCAAGGGACGTGTACCACATGTAGAGTCAAGGAATACGAAGGATACAGAGGAGGGTGAAGGAGAGAAGGATACGAGGCAGTCTTCTATTGGCCATGGGTTATTTTCTACCACACTGCTGGCCCCAAAAGAACTGGGGCCACTTATAGCAGTCATCATTGAGCCTGCATTATCAGCTCCATGTAAGGCACACAGTAACAAATGTTTGGAGAATAGAGAGACTAGGAAGAGCTATCCAACAGATGGTTACATGGTTAAAGTGATTGATGGGCATCAGGGGCAGCTCCTAGTTTAGCTTCTTGTGGCTTACTCCAAGTCCTGCTGCTAAGTAGCCATATGGTTATCTGTTATAAGAAGATAACAGCATACTTTCTGCCTCCCAGGGTAATAGAGACAGATCAAATAGATGCGATGAGTGCTTTGAGAAGCTAACAGCATCACGTAAACAAAGCTGTGTCAGCTAAGGTATGATTCTGACGAAGGCATTTTCTTTTGGCTTTATCCAGTCTTCCCTTTCAAGCCCCGATATCTTTGACTCCCCAAGTCCCGAAGAAGATAAAGAGGAACACATTTCGCTTGCGCACAGAGGAATAGACGTGTCAAAGAAGACTTCCAAGACTGTTACCATATCCCAAGTGAGTG
>JADRCD010023634.1:0-11225 GCA_019843815.1 Montemys delectorum
TCTCTGTCTCTGTCTCTGTCTCTGTCTCTGTCTTTTGCTCTCTTTCTCTCTCTCATACACACAGAGACACAGAGAAAGAGGGACAATGGCAGATGTGTAGGTAGATACACATAGATACATAATTTAGTTATATCTCAAAATAAGATTAGGACTTAAAAAAAAAAAAACCTACCCTAAAATGTATATGGCTTAAAATTGCCATGTTAATTACTTCAAGTAAGCATCACAGTGGACTCAGGTGCACTCACTCTGCTGTTCTATAACCCCTAAGGACTATTTTACTAAGGGAAGAAGAACTTCTTCATGAGAACGAGTAGAGTGTTGGGACTTCGGGTCATTTGTATAATCAAATAACTTAACTCAGGTATTGCTTTGCACATTTGTATTTTTTATATTCTTTGAAGCCTTTGATTATTTGAAAGCATGGTTTCTATACCTCTCTTCCGTCTTTTAGCCACTTCTGCAAAAAGGATATGTTTCCCATGTATGCTGGGTGCTGATATCCCTTCTGTGGGGACCCTAGGCAGGAAGAGCAGAGATTTCTTGGAGGAAGCAATGATAGTTGAGGTTAACTATGTTTCTGAGCCTAGTGAGAAAACTGAGGCAACAAATATCACACTGTGTTCCATGACTTAGGAATTGGATTTGCAACTTTATCTTTTCCGATCTTCCTAGATTTCCCATGGTGTTTTGTTTTTTGTTCTTAGTTTTTTTTGTTTTGGTTTGGTTTGGTTTGGTTTGGGTTTTTTTTTTCCTAAAAATCTGTTCTCTAGATTTTTATCTCTGGTCTGAAGCAACTGCACAGAGGGTATTATCCAGGCTCACAAGACCTGGGGAATATTTCCAATGAGTATTTGATGGAACTACAAATTAATAGTATTTTGTAAAAGGAAAAAGGGGGAAAGGGGATAGTTACTTGGCTCTTAGAGTCAATAACATTGACAAAAAAAGCTTTACTGGTTTACAGAAGCCGAGTGGTGCATTCAGCTGAACTCTTTTAGGAAGTCTAATGTTACTGCAAATTGTGAATTCTAGTAGGAAGATGCAAGAAACAAGTCCAGATTGGTCAACCAGCCTATTACTTGGTGGGAAATATTTGAAAGCAAAAACTACAGTAGCAGACTGAGGAATCGTTGCATGGGCCCAGCAGGAGTGACATAAGCTTAAGGACCTGAGTTTCAGTATCTTAGCCACAAGTAAAGCTGGACATGGTGATGTACCATGTCCTATAATTCCATAAATTCTGCAAGATGGGAGACAGAGACATAAAAATGCTAGGAATTTGGAGGAGGACCATTTGGCTTAGAATATGTAATGAGAGACAACAGAAACTGTGTCTCAAATGATGTATGGGGAAGGGTATTGAACACATAAAACTGTCCTCTGATTCCATATGCATAACAAGACATGCTCCCCCTACTTCCTCACAAATGTATTTATGTTTTTGATGGTAAATGTGTCTCAAATGAAGTATAGGGTAAGAATCAACACAGAAAATTGTCCTCTAACATCCACAGGCGTGACAAAGCATGCTCCCCGTACTGATCCCATAAATGCATTCAGGTTGGTAGCAGTAAATGCTAGAGAAGAATTATCTTTAGAATAACATGTATGACTCATCATTTGTTGAAGTGTAATAAATTATTGCAAATACATTTTTAGAGCTCTATATATCCACAAGCATCTTTCTTATAATTATTTCCAGTTGTATATGATTTCATGCACATATATTCCAATTCTAAAATGCATACATTAAAAACAAAATAAAATCTGAATTTTTGCATGCTAAGAGTCCAATGCAATACTTTATCTTTTTCACGTAATGGTAGAAAGCCAAATAAAACCATGTTGTAACACACAGGCAGTGCCGTTTGCTGGATGACTTGGTTCTGGGAACCTGACCGAGGGGACAAGGGAATGAAGAAAGAACAGACCCACACAGAGACATATATACAGAAAAAACTGGGGTCAGATAGGATATCCACACTCTGAGGTAGTGGCAACAGAACTTCAGGACTTTATGTGAACAGCACAGTGGGAGGGGTTAGTGTGGGTAAGGAGTCATTTAGGGGGCGGGGCTGTCTCCTACTGTAAACTCACTGGCTAATCTTTAGTAGAGGCTCCTATTGGCACATAGGATCAACATCTATATTCAGAACAGAGAAAGGCTTTGCCATCCATGTGATCTTTACCCTATGGGGAAGGCTTTGCTATTCTCACAGTTCTGCAGCACTGGGTCCTTGAGATGACTGTGCAATGTCAACAATACACATGTCCTGAGGACTTCAACTGATCTTTACACATTCATTTAGGGCTTTCTCTGATCACACAGAGCAGAAGCTCCAGGCAGCTGCAACCACAGAAGAAAAGAGTCGAAGAATCCTAAGTTCCCACAGCCTTTTCTTTTGCCAGCTCCAGCTGCCTCCCCCCCACCCCAACAAATCAAACTCAGAGATAAACCCTTCAAGGAGGAGATTACAGAACTTAGACCTGTATACTTCAGTTCACAGTTCACCTTTTGATGGCCTGTTGGCAAAGAGTGTCAATGATCTTTACTTTACAGATAATGCACTGAGTTATAAACTTGTGCAGACCCCACCTATTAAATGTCTACACTTTATATGAGAGGGATAGTAAGAGACTGAACTTAGTGAAACTATTGTGGTCACATTATACTTTGAATCATAATAATTTTAAAAAGGTTCTTCGGAGTATTTGTCTTCAAACTTTACGTTTTAAAACTCTTTTGGAGATTATGGATAGACAAGCATACCCCATTTTGCATACTATCATATCATATCCCACCATGCTGAAGGCTCAGGAAGGAGTGTCAGTAAGAGTCCAAAGCCAACATAGGCTACATACTGGGTCGACGACATCTTGGACTACAGTGTGAAATACTATCTGAGAAGAAAGATTCTTTACCAACGTAATTTAGTAATTCCTAAATTTCTTCTAGCTATCAATTTTGTAATGAATGAGAAAGGTAATTCTCAGATTTAAGTTACAGAAACATGGTTTTTTTCCTTTGAAGTAATTACGTAAGTGTCAAACGACTCTTTGAGAAATATTGTTGGCTAATACCCCACTTCTAGCCATAAGGAAAACTACTTTAAGTTTACCATTTAGTTTATCCTGAAGTTCTGTTGCCACTACCTCAGAAACATTAGTATGGAGGGATTTGTAGTAGAAATCCCAGAAAGTGATCATGAACCTATTCTGTAGAAGTATGACTAACCGTGCAGTCTATTGTTTTCTTTATGCAACAAAGATCTAGTAAAGAAAATTGAGAAAGAATCAATAGAAATGCATTCTCCAGACTCGTGTACCCTTCAAAACCGAGCTCTATACCTTTACTGAGAGATGAGCTGTCTGCACCCTGTGATGCTCCATCTAGAATGTAAATAACTAAACTAGTTAACCCTGTATCAGCTGGGATTAATACCAATAAGAGAATTCATAATGTCATCATGTGCATTTAATATAAAAATTAAAAACAAAGTGAAAATAATGACAAATATTCAACAACTCTTTGAGTAGGCACTGTAGCCTTGCTGACAAACTTTGTCAGTTATTTTATAATACTTATACCATGTAAGAAAACGATTTTAAGGAAAATTTATTAGTGAAATGATTGAAAAAGAAACGTCTAATCAAACAGAAAGATAAATAAAAAGAAAAAAATCAATAAAGTAATAAAACATTTCCCCCAAGTTTTCAGTGTGGTATTTCATCCTTTTAGGACTGATCTCCAAAATCTATTTTACAAAATACTGATCAGAAAGTAAAACTGGAAACTGTATTTTAGCCTAATGTATAATTTTTAAAAGTAAAGACTATATAACTGTATATATGCATTTCTAAAACACACTTATATTTTCAAAATGATTCTCATTTGCATTGAATGTGTACATAACATTTTTACTGTAACCATGTGAGTTAAAGTCAGAAATATAATGCAAATATCACTTTACATATGAATTACTTAATATTGGGAATAAAAGTGTACATTATAACAAACTGAATAATGGATATATTTTAGATTTCTATAATTTTATTTGACAGTATCAATTTATTGGCTGACATTCTTGTACTGCATGCTATTGGACACATTTGTTATGAACACTTAATATTTGGGATTCATTTCCCTTCCCTTGTCCCTTCATCTCCTTAATCTATGTTGTTATGAACTTTTGCACAATCTTCTATGAAAGGGCTTATGCGTTTTCAGATTTTCTTTCCCATTCTTTTCCTTATGAACTGTAACAGTTTTTTATTTAGTAACTCAGAGAGAAGGTGCAAAAATCTAAGCACTAACCTAAGACACTAAGTGTTACTGTGTTAATACTATTCTTTAATCATTACACTTAATCAGCTGGCTTGGGCATATAAATGATGTTTTCCAAGATCTTCTTTCTCATGATGGTTATTATGTTTATCATTGTGCTATAGTAATAATGGTATAATTGACTGTAAAATTTATCAAGGTTTTAGTATATATCAGATACCACAATAAACATGTTCAAATTTTAGTTAATCTTCTCAGTAACGGTTGGCAAATATGAGTAGGCATTTCTCTTTGTAAAAAATGATAAAGTTGGGATACAGGAATTTAATAGTTTGCTAAGATCAAATTGTCATTGAGTGCAGCACAGGTCAGGCTCCTGACTCAGAAGCCTATATCTCCTGTCTATGGGATGCATGCAGTTCCAGAACAGCATCACATAGAATGGAGGTCTTAAGTTTCATTCTTTCATAGGCACACATTTTAAAAGAACTGCTTGTTTTAAAATTGCATGCATGTGTATGTGAGTATGTGGGTATGTGTGCAACATGTATGCATGTGTCTGAGGCCAGAAGAGAGTGTTGGATCCCTTGGAACTGTAGTTAAATGTATTTGTGAGCTAGTAGGTGAGGATGCTGGGAACTAATCCTATAGAGTCATCTCTCCAGCCTTGAGAAATAGAAACTTCTGTTAAATTCAAGTTAGAATGAAACCATACCACAGAACTAAATATTTAATACTGCATATCAAACTCAACATGGGAAGCATCACATTTTTCAATTTTCTTTTTAGTAAATAAAATATTTGCCTATGAGCTTCTTGTTTCAGGTGTTTTTGATACTTCTAAGAATACCGATAAATGTCTCTAAGTTTAGATCAAGTGGGGATTCAAAGTTTTTGTACCCATGATTTGTTCTTTACCAGTCACCAGACAAATCATCAAAACTCACAATAAAATGGCTATGATGGGCCATTCTGGTCATGGTATTCCGTATTTGATTCTTAGCTTCTCTACAATATTTCAACACAAATTTTGCTCCTGTTAACTTCCCAGTTAGCTTCAAACCTATATAACAGTTTCATGGTGTAGCAAAGCAGATAATGTACTTCCTTCCATGTTTTGGAGAGTATAACATCCTCTTTCTCAATTTTCACAGCTATCTACCAGAGTTACTTCACCTAAAATCTTCAGATGGTGGTTCTCTGTAGCAGAATGCCCATCCTCTCTCCTGTGTCCTTCCTAACTTCCTGTCTGCGCCTTTTCACCATTTGCCCTCCAACCACACAGGGCTTAAATAGTGAGCTTGCCACATTGCCATACTGTTTTTGTCTGCTTTAGATATCCTGGATTCTCTGCATGGTGAAGCCATTTGTCCTTAAAGATTCATTCAGTAATAAAGAAACTGTCTTAGGGTCTTTACCACCACTGAAGTGACTGTGCAATTGGAGGGAAACATGATTATGAAGTTGGCTGCTGCACTCAAAATGAGTTAGAGACTAACCCACCCATCAGGAGGCTCCTTCTCTCCTAGAAAATTCAGATGTCCTTGTTTAAAATTAAAACACTTACTCCCCCTATGGCCGTAATTGGCTTGCAAACGCCATTGCCAAATGAACATATGTGGACAATAGATGCCAAATATTTTAATCTTATTGCAGTATGAATGTGGTATTTTTATTCATTGGTGAGTATATTATCATCCCACCATATATACTTAGCTCAAGAAAAATGTAGTATAAGAAAATTTCCAGATCCCATCTGCCAGGCAAAATAGCTATAAAGTAGAAAAATCAGTTTTCTAATGAATCCGTTGAGAATAACGAGTTACTTTTTAATGAAAGGGCAAAAAGAAATCTCTTGGATAGACTGCATATCCATGTAGCATTCTTTTAACTTACAGCTTGGTCATATCCAAATCCTGGATTTAGCTAAATGAGCATATTCCCAAAAGATGGAATGATCAGACAACCAAGTAGGCTTATGCCAGCAACTTTCAAAAAACTGGCTAATGTCTGAGCAGCCTAGAATTCCTTTCTCAAAGACAAGTAAACATTTTTCTCCTGTATTTGTCAGTCTCATGGAACTCCTTGGCCAGGCTTTGATGTCTCTTTTAGCATATGCATACAATAACAAGAGTGTTTCTCTTCCATATTCCATTGTAGAAGAAAAACTAACACCTGTTACTTCTTCCACTCCAGCTTTCTAATCTTTCCATTTTGTTGAAATGTTTCTCTACTAGAATTCTCTACTAGAATTATTTGAACTATAGCACAATTGTAGGATTTAAATGTTTATAAAGGAAGACATACTACTTTGAGAAAATTATCAGATAATATGTACAGAGCAAGAAATGACCCAAATATTTGGGGCTTGTTATTTTTGAGATCCACTGTTGTATGTGAAGGGCTCTACATGTGTTCACAATACTGCTCTGAATTCTGCACTTGACTTATAGGGTTAATGTGATCAGATGGTGTTTTAAATGTTTGTCTCAGAAGGAATGAAAGCATATTAAAGAGCCCTTAGCTCATCCTCATTTTCTGATTGAACTTTAGGTCTACCCCATGAGATGGAACTCATGCCTGATACTGCTCAGGTGGTCAAGAATCTGGGATTTGATAAGTCAGGGAGTCAGGTGTAAATTAAATACTAAATACTATTGCTCTGCTAATGGGAGACAGCAGTAAGATGACTCCTAATGGCATTCTGCTATGCTCATCAATTGGTGTCTTATTCATCCATCATCTGAGAATGTGCATCTCACAGTAGATAAGAACTAACACAGACTGACAGATGGATATTGTGCAGAGCATGAGAGAATATAGAGCATGCTGTTCTAAGTGGGATGTCTCCATCCAATTCTTTCCCTCTTTCCTGCAAGGCTCAGGGATCTATATACAAGAGATTATAAGAGCCGAAGGGGATGGATGACTCCAAGGACAAAGTGCCCTTCAAAAACAACAGTACATATGAACTCACAGAGACTGTGGCAACATGTATAGGATCTGCACATATCTAAGCAAGATGGGATGCCAAGTACTGAGAGGGGAAATTGGACACAGGCTCTTACCCGTAGCCAAGAAGCAAACTGAAATTGACACACACTTGAAAGGAAAACAACAGTGTTCTCAAAAGGAGTCTCACTGGATATATATGTATATGTTTCCTTTATTTACAATATCTCCTTTCCCAGGTCCTCCTCCAAAAATAATAATGAAAAATAAAATAAAATAAGAAAAAAATAAAGTAAAACAAAACTAAAACTAAAACAATCCCCTGTTACCTCCCTCCTCCTCACCATCCCACCCCCTCCTGCTTACTGGCCCTGGCAATCCCCTACACTGGGGCATAGAACCTTCACAGGGCCAAGGTCCTCTCCTCCCATTGATTACTGACTTGGCCATCCTCTGCTATACACATGCTGCTGGAGTCATGAGTCCTCCCATGAGTACTCTTTGGTTGAGTTTTAGTCCCTGGGAGCTCTGAGGGTACTAGTTAGTTCATATTGTTGTTCCTCCTAAGGGACTACAAACCTTTCAGCTCCTTGGGTCCTTTCTCTAGCTCCTTCATTGAGGACCCTGTACTCAGTCCAATGGATGGCTGTGAGCCTCTACATCTGTATTAGTCGGGTACTGTCAGAGCCTCTCAGGAGACAGCTATCTCGGGCTCCTGTCATCCAGCACTTGTTGGTATCCACAGTAGTGTCTACTAAGCACACTGTGGCCTGCGCTATTTTCCCGCCAGCAGGAATACACGGACACACACACAGGATCCTTCTGCAGCAAACCTTTATTACCATGTGGCGAGGAGAGAGCGAGCCCTGGAAAATGTACTGCTTATATACACCCTGGAGCGGCGTGTTCATCTCTGATTGGCTGTTTGCTCATTACCTCATGAGACGCCTTGGGATAGGCTGTGACTTGGCGCTTTTGGCCCTAGCACATGCGCAGATGGGCTGAGACTTAGTGCGCTCTGGCCCTAAGCACATGCGCAGACTACATGTTAAGGGGAGAAGAAACTGGATGCCGGCGCCATCTTGTAATGGAGGCTGCTGGCTCAGGTGCGGCTCTCTACATCTCCCCCTTTTTGTTTTAAATGATAGGCACTGGCCAATGCCCCATGTCTTAGGCTAGCTGATGTGCTGTCCATTACCAGCACCAAGAGGTTGGTGGGATCCTTTGGATCACTACTCATTGGTGTGCTCCTGGTTTATGGCATCAGTCTAATCCCATCGTAGGGGCCAAAGGCAGTGGGCCTCGAGGACATATGGCAGTTTGACTCACTCTCCCATGTGCAATGGGATAAGACCCCACGGGGTGCAAGAGCTAAGTTTTGCTGACCATTAGCCTTTGAGTGTTTATTTTGTTCTTAACATGCTGAGCCAAATATAGGGAGAGGCTCCTTGCTCTAGCACAGCAAGTGCTTGGGCAATTACTACCTTGTCATGTTTTTGTTGGGCTCTGAGCTTGCAAACCATCCAGAAGAGAAACACTAAGCCAGCACACAAGGCAACACTAAACAGGCCAATCCCCACCCATTCCTTAAAGAAAGAAAATGCTGAAGAAATCCAAGAGGAGAGTCCTTCTGTCAGTGATAGATCCACTCGTGTCGAGTTGATGGCTACTACTGCCGCTTGCAATGATTCAAGGGTCTCATCAAATCCCTCCGACCAATTCCCTGCAAGATATAAAGATAATTTTCTAGACAAGTTAGTTGCCTGTGTGTAATTATCATACTGCACGCTGGTAATATACAGGGCACCCAACCTTTTTTCGCACCCCAATTGGGCTAGTGGGAAAAGAATATCCAATCTTTCTTTTATTAAATCAATGCGCTGATTGACCACCATCAGCCCGCCTTTTAATTGGGCACTAGCAGAAGTATGATGGTCGACTGCGTCTGTCACCGTTGCAGATAGTTGATTTAAAACTGTGCCTGTTTGGACTGAGGTAGACATGGCGATCCCAATGGCAGTAGCTGCAACCACAGTGACAGAGATCGCCATTATAATGGCTGCGGTTATTCCAAAATCTCTTTTCTGTCTGAATAATGACAGAGTAGATGGGATTTCTACGGGAACGGGAACCCATCTTGGCACTTTAGCAACCATGGCACGCCTTGCCTGTTTGGCGGTCCAACACTGAGACATTATGCAGGAATTATTAGTACAATTTTCAAATGAAGAATTTGAAAGAATAAACAGGAAGGGGGGATAAACATCCCCTGTTTCATATCCTCCTCTCCTTCCAGGTCAAACCTCATATTAGGGGAGAAGGAAAAGGTCTTATTCTGGTTTGCCCAACTAGTAAGAAAGGACTGACAATCAGACCAAGGAGGAATGGTCTCTTCATTATCTAGACTACAATGGGGAGCTATCCTAGGTTGAGAAGGACGTTCCTTATAAATGGCATTAGGTGATATAAAAGTACCATTGATCCAAATTGCCTTTTGCCAAAAGGTATTGCTTGTAATGATTATGTCTGTGTTGCTGGTATTTTGAGTAGAGTATAACCAGCCTCCTTGTTCGTCATCAAACATTCTCAAGGCCTGGCTTGCTAACTTGATACAGTCTCCATCGTCCTTGAATTGGAAACAGAGAGAGCCTCTCTCTACCAAAGAGCGATTCTCTCCTAAGGGTGCCCACATAGGGTCATATGGGAGGTATGGCAAACCCACAATTTTATTAGTTATAAAAAGCTTAGGGAACACAACTGAATTATATCTAATTGGCATAGGCTTTAGATAGGCAGATAATATAGCCCATCACTGTTCCCCCCATATACTAGGAACCCAAATCTGGAGAATCACGATGAGGACTGAAAATGTCTGCAGATGAGTCCTTCGAGGGGTCATCTTCAGATGCCACAAGTTGTCGTGTCAGTCGCTCTGGCAGCCAAAATGGGTTATCTTCATCCTGTGGAAAAACACAAACAGCTCCCCTGGATCTTATTAAAATAGGATCTGGGCCTTTCCATTGGCCAGTCAAGACATTCTTCCACTTGACCATCTCCTTTGGCCTATTAGGCTCTAAACAATGACGGTCAGCAGCCGAATGTCCCTGACTGTCCAAATTTAAAAAATTAAGAGTAAAGAGTGCTATACCCTCGTGGCACTGAGGGTAGAGCCTCCTCGACTCCCCATTTTTGTTTTATTAGATAAGATTTCAGCGTGCGATGAGCCCGTTCTATGATGCCTTGTCCTTGAGGATTGTATGGAAGGCCCGTCAAGTGAGTCACCTCCATTTGGCGACAAAATTGTCCAAACTTTTGAGCAGTATAAGGTGACCCATTGTCGGTTTTGAGGATTTTAGGCTTTCCCCAGGCACTCCAGGCCTCAAGGCAATGTTGGATAACATGTGCTGCCTTTTTTCCCCGATAAGGGGGAGGCAAACATAATTCTAGAACAGGTGTCAATAGAAACATGTAAATACTGAAGTCTCCCAAAGGATGAAATATGAGTAACATCCATTTGCCAAATCTGCAATGGCCTAATTCCTCGTGGATTAATTCTCACATGAAGCACGGGTAAAAATTGACAGCAATTCTGACATTGAGTAACTATATCTCTAGCTTCCTTTCTAGTTATATCAAATCGACAATGTAGCGTCTCTGCTGTCACATGAAATTTTTTATGAAATTCTTTGGCCAGATCCAATTTTGAGGACAGGGCAATAGCAACCAACTTTGTGGCTCGATCTGCCAAGTCATTTCCCTGAGACATCGGACCTGGTAGACCAGAGTGAGCCCTAATATGTGTAATAAAAACAGGATATCTTCTATTGGCCAAGGTAAATTGAATCTTTTGGAAAACTTCTACAAGACTACTAGAGGGCCTAATCAATCCAGCAACTTCCAAGGCTTTAACTGTATTTACTACATAAAGGGAATCAGACACAATATTTAAGGGGCCTGGAAAGGTTTCTAAGACTTCCAGTACCAC
>JADRCD010023683.1:0-14615 GCA_019843815.1 Montemys delectorum
TATATATATATATATATATATATATATATCACACATAGTAACAAAAATGCAAAGCTGTATTAATTGGCAATAGCTGCACATTTTCTGTAATGATTTGCACCGAATACTAAACAGGAAGCACTAGACCTTCAGGGATGAAAGGCTTCATCCAGAAACTCCTTCTTTATTCCAGGGCAAGATGTGTGTCTGGATATGGGTGACCCTTTGGCATCCAGGTCTGGAATGACAGAGGATGTATCTTGTAGCTCCTTCGGTAGGAGAGATACCACAGAACTTAGGAGAACTAAAAGCAAGACCACATGTGTGTCTGGCTCCTTCCATCAGAGCAGAGTGGCCTGCAACAAACAGGTAAGAGCCCTGGCCCTGACCCAGTAAGAGATAGCCTAAGAATCCTCAGAAGGTTTTATATTTGTGTACACGTGAGAATGGGTCTGAAAAGGTGAATGCAGGGTTTGCTCAAGAAAAACTTCCAAGAAGTTCCTGATAAACAGAATGAAAAGGTCAAAGTCCTGTTTAAAGCCACGTGAGAAAAACAATCTCTAAGACTGTTGCAGTACTGAGAGGTCAGATTCAATTGCCCAGACCTGGGCTTATGGACTGGGATTGGATCCCCAGAACTTCTTAAGGCCAGGAGCGGACGCTAGTGAGAACGGCCAGCACAGAGCTTGTATAGCTATGAGAACAGAACAGTCCTTAACCTGGATGTACAACAGTTGTGGCAGGGAGGGACTTTAAGGGTGCACATGGAGAAAGCAGGACTGACAAAATAATCTACCAATGTAATCACTCCACTGGCAGAGCATGGGGAGGAGGCATGAAGTAGGGAGTAACAGCACTCTCACAAATATCAGGCAGCTAGCTGCTTGTTAGTTGTTTTTTTTTGTTTTTTGTTTTTTGTTTTTTTTTTACATTTGAAAAACATATTTGGCTAGTGAATATCTAAAGTATGAAAACAAAATGTATAGCCTGATACAAAGTCAAAGTCAAACCAAGAGTTGTGTGTCTTTATTCTAACTTTGCTACTGATGGATGATATGACTCTCAATAAAATTACACAGAGTCTTAACGCTATGGGGGCATGCTGGTTCTCTGCAGAAAAAAAGAGCTAAAAATCTCAAGGACAAACCGTAGCTATAAAGACAGAGGCTGGAATTCCATGGCTAAGGAACAGCTATAGGCCCTAGGGATCCAGCTTGTTCAAGTTGAGGAGTATATGAGGGCTGCGCTTTCAGGCCACAGAGGCAGGCAGAAGACAGTTTGGCTCTTTGTGCTGATCCTAAAGGTTCCATTTGCAGAAGAATTACAGAAGCAAGGCTGGCTGAGGCTGCACATTCAGCAATTCTTAGCCCTTTGTGACAGGGCCTTCTGGGATACTCCTGAGAAAAGGTCTTATCTCTCTTAGAGGGCTTCTATGAGAAGGACGCCCCTAGGCAGGTAGCTTTGGGCATACCCTGCCCCTTCCTTCCCTCACTGAAGAACCCTTTCACTGAATTTCTAGCTAGATGGTCTTGGGAGGGGGCACCTTCATCTTGGAAGTTTGCTGCTGAGCCACTGGGATCTACATGGCTCAAGAGTTTGATCAAAGGCAAGACCCCCCTGGAGCTCACACTTACCTGCTATTCACAAGATTGCAGATTCATGCATAGCTGAAGCCTAAGATACAGGTATGAGGTGGCAGGCCTCTCCACAGAGCATTGAATTGCTTTAAAACACTGAGTCTACTTTACTGGGCCTTGTTCTTCAGTTTACCTGGTTCTTACATGCTATTGGGCTTTTATATCTACAATTTCATGTGCCTGAAGTTCCCATAGGGCTCCCTAAAGGCAGCTGTGCTGTGTTCCTCAGTTCAGCCTTCAGAGTCCCCAACCCTGGCTCTACCCTGGAATTACCTGAGTCTTTTTTTTTTCCCCGAGACAGGGTTTCTCTGTATAGCCCTGGCTGTCCTGGAACTCACTCTGTAGACCAGGCTGGCCTCGAACTCAGAAATCCGCCTGCCTCTGCCTCCCAAGTGCTGGGATCAAAGGCGTGCGCCACCACTGCCCGGCTTCTGAGTCAACTTTTATAAGCTAACCCTGAGCCCACCCTCAGAGGCTGGTTACTGGTGAAGGCTGGGCACTGAGGGCACAGGGATTTTTAAAATGTTCTTCTCAGGGATGTTACTGTGAAGCTAAGGTCAAGAATCACTTTTCTGAGGTCAGGGGACCCCAAGCTTGAGACATGAGCTTATGTCCTAGGTCTTTCACTTACTCTTGCTGTACCTTCAGGCAAGTTGCATAACTGTACTTCATCTTGGTTTCTTCAACTACTCAGAATGGCTAAAAACAACCTAGTAAGTTTTTCCCTCCTTGAAAGTAATACAAGAATCAGGGAGACCACAGAGGTGGAGGGCAGTGTACATCTGATCCAGCTTCCTATAAGGTCACACAGAAGACTTACTCAACCCTTCCTCCTCAAGAAAGGAAGTGATCCCCAAACTCTGCTTGCATTGTTTAGAAAAAGCCTAAGTCCCAGAGAAGGATATTAGTCTGAGATGGAGTCTGGAGCCTCTTTCTCCTCTTGCATGCTAGACATGTTAGGATGTGCCAAGTCTCTGCAGGCTCATGGGCTGAGTATGTGGGTTTAACTATGTTAGAATATTCTAAAACCTTTCGGACATAGGATCCAGCTAGAAGAAGGAGGCCACTGGGAGCAAGTCCTTGTCCCTTCCCATTTCCCTCTTCTGCTTCCTGTTTGTCAAGGAGTGAAAAGCAGCCTTCACCACAAAATGTTCTGCTCAAACACATGGGGCCAAGTGACCATGGACTAAATCCTCCAGTCAGCTGAAGGAGAAAATCCACCTTAAGTTTTTTTTATGCTAGGCATTTTGGTCATAGCCACACAGTATCCAATATAATGACTCTTAAGAGACTATGAGCTTTCAGGGTGGGTCCACCTGAGTAAATCTATTCTTCACGCCTTTTCTCCCCCTCTTGAGTATTCTCAATTTCCTTTGGGGAATCCATATGGTTTTACAGAGTGTAAGGCTGTTGTGGAGTACCCAAGGTCAGGCATCCAGTGTATCAATACCCTGGTCACCAGGACGGTGAGTAGCCAATAATGGTCTGGTCTAGATAAACTAAACAAGATGCCTGCTGGAATTCCAACACACACAGTACAACTTATGAAGTGAACTGTGTGCCCCCCATCCCAGCTCTGATTATTTGTTATCAGATAACCTTACTAGAACATAAAGGTCACTATAGATGCAATTAGCTCCATGCAGTCCTACTGGAGAAGGGTGATCCCATCTAGAATGACTGATATCATTATGAGAAGTGGAGATTTGGTTATGAGAGACACATTCACAGGGAAATTGTCCCATGAAAACTGGAGCTGCACATTCACAAGCCAAGAGAGCGCCAGAGTGGAGAGGAGGTCTAAAGTAGACCTTCTCTAGCATTTTCAGGGGCAGCAGCATCTTCCACATCTTGACCTGCAGCTGCCAGACTCAGGAGTCACACATGAAGCAATTAGCTTTGTGTCTGAGACACTCAGCTTGTGTCCCCTGTTCTGGGAGTTCTAGCAAATATAGACCCTCCTTACTGCCATTGGAGACATCATTTACCACTTAGTTGATGGGGATGCAGTAGTACCTCCCAAATATCAGGAACTGGCTCATCAAGGACCACACTGACCAAGGGGCCTACAGGCTAGAAGGGGACAGACAAGGTAAGCTGGCAGGGAAGGGAGGTATTTGCTGCTGCACAACAGATTAGAAGGGACCATCTACAACGTGTTGAGACTTAAGTGATAAAGAAAGAAGAGAGAGAGAGAAAAAGCCAAGCAATCAGGGCTTAGAAAGGCTGCTTCTTCACTTGTTATCTCTATTGCCATGTGGAGCCAAGCAGCCCAGGCTTGGCAGGTCTGTTCCATCTCTTGCTACCACATGGCTATGTGGAGTTGGGAAAGCCAGGCTCAGTGGGCTTGCTCCCTCACCTGCTACCTGGATATCTGTGTGCAAGAAGTGTGGCTGCTTATCAGGGGTGAGGGCGTGCTGCCCAGCACAATGCCTGGCATATTCAAGTGCTCTGTGTATTTATAATCACGTGTTAACTAGTAACTTTCCAGTTGAGGAGAAAGGGGATCTCAAACAAGCGAGTAGCAGACAAAACAAGCTTTCCTACGTTTTACTTTTCAGCTCTGCTGAGGAGGAACTGTCTGGCTCTAGTCCCCAGTCTGCCTACTATGTGTCTGAAGAATAAGCCTGTCAGGAAGTGAACTGAGCTGGACAGGTGGTGGGTTTAGTGCTGAAGTGTGGACCTGAGGAACCTGGCCTGAAGCTTCCGGGCCTATCAGAGCACATCCACAAAGTGTCATCCTGACAGCTGTTCTGGAGGGAGCTCTCTATGTACCTCCCACACTGTGATCCTCATTGAAACATAAGGCAGACTCTGTCTCCTCCTACAAAGGCTGAGGTTACTGCTTTCCTTTAGGGTACCAAGAGTACTAATTACATAGTCCACACAAAAAAAGTTCCATGCTCATGTTCCTCCAGATGGAGGAAATGAGGTCTGGAGGGCACCTCCAGCATTGGCCTTATGGGGATGCACTGGGAAAAGGTCAGAATGGCTAGAGAGTCTCATCACCTAAAATATGAGACCTCATTAAGATCTCCCACCAGTGGCCAGGGCACCATTTTTATAGATGAGAAGAGATTCAGACAGACAAAAAAAAAACACACAACAAAACAAAACAAAACAAAAAACTGCACAAGGTCACAGAACCTGTGAGCAGCAGAGGCAAGGTAAAAATTCGGGTCTGTATGGCTCTCCATGTCATCTCCTGTGTCACCCTCTATTACACAATAGTGAGCAAGTCCTTCAGTAAAAAGTCAGAGAGGAATAGGGACAGGATGAGTCACCTGAGGAGCAAGTGTGCTCTGTTCCTAATATCTGTTAGAGGAACAGTGTCTCCAGTACATTAACCAGTGTTGCTGCTGTGTTAATCCAAGAGAAGAAGAAAAAGACATGAGCGTTGCTATGTAAAGACAACATGACACTCTTATGAGAAGAACCTCACATATATTACGGCACACAGACATGCGGGATAGTCAATGGCACTGAAACACAGCCAGACTCCATGGGAAAGATGCCAGCCTGCTCAAGCAGCATCTCAAGCATCTGTAGTACCTCTGGCCCTGGCAGCAGATCTCATATACCAAACAGGGCCTCCCCACATTGAGGCTCTGCTCCCTCACCCTTTCCTCCAGCTGCCAGTGACACCATGCTTAGCCTGGGAGGAAGCCTATTTGGGCAACCTGCTAGGAGGAAAGCCACTATGGCCACTTCTGTGGCAGTGGGCAGGTACTCTTAACCATGGTGTACTGTGGGAAGCATGGTAAGGCAGGAGGGTCTTGGAGAGGATGTCCATGGAACAGGAAGGGTGTGCTGGGGGCACAGAGCTCACTTCTCTGGGAACATGCTAGCTGATCACCAGTGTACACACCCTTCTAAAACAACCATCCCGGTCTGCTCAGCAGCCCAGACAGTGGCTCAGCTAAGTGTATCTTTTAAGGTGACCCTGAACCCATAGGATCATCAATTCCCAGCCTAGCCAGTGTTCTATGAACATGCCTAAGAAAATGAGATGAGCTAACCAGATTTCCAGAGAGATAAACAGAGAAGACCAACAACAATGGAGGTAACACAAGAGATAGCCATGTGGTCAGGGTCAAGGTAAACCAAAGCCAATCAAGAGAAATGCTGAAGAAGCCAGAGAAAGCAGATGAGTGCTCAGACAAAAGGCAGTGGTGAGAGGACACAACCTAGTACAGAGGAAAATCAGAGCTGGTCTCTTCACTCTTAAGATAAACTTCCACTTCTGGGACAAAGGACTTCAATCTAACAAATGCACTTTCAGTCAAGTCCCCATGAGGAGAGGGGAGCTAGCACACACCCTCCAGGGTCCAGGGGGGAAAAGCCTGACATGCCTGAAGCAAGGAAGGATAAAATTGCTTTGAAATTGCCTCTTTTATCTTGAAATGTAACTTGAATTTTCTGTGCTATTCCATAATATCAGTGTTTGCTTTAATATAAAAATAGCATTTCTCTCCTTTCAAAGCTTTGTGTCAATTGGATGTACCAGGAAGACATGCCCTTTCAGGTCTGTGGTTTCACATCCCACATCCCCGGGGTGGGAACACATACTGATGGACAAGTACCTGGGGGAACAAGCTGGGCCAATGACTTGCACCCATAAATTAGGAACTTCTGCATACAAATGGCCTGGATATGACAGTTTAGGGCCAACAGACCCACCTCAAACCTGGCCACCATGCAGCTCTGAGCAACCTATGGTTCTTAGGCTATGGCTCAGCCTCGATCCCTCCAACCAGTCATGTGGGTCAATGCCAGAAGGGACAGTAGTGTGTGGGGATAAAGCCAGGAAACAGCAAAGGACCATGTATGGAGAAAGGAGCCACACTTTCCTGCCAGTATGTCCTACGAAAACTACAGAAGAGTACAGCAAAGACCCAGTGGCCTAGAGAAGAATGCCTGTCTTCCAGACAATGGTGAGTTCTGTTGATTAGGACAGGTATGGGAGACTCATGCTCATGTAGCCCACAGGACCTTCAGACAGAATCCTATAGGCCCCCTTTCAGCATGTGCAGAGGGCAACTAAGCCTTCCTCACTCCCCTCTTTCCTCCCTGCTGCAAATGGACAGCTGGGTATTGTCATTCCTACTTGTTAGGCCCTGTGCTGGCCCCGGTGAGGTCTTTCTAGAGGACTCTCAGAGGAATCTATTTCTCTCCCTAATACATTGTACCCTCTGGCAAGTCACCTCAGTCCTCCAGGCTCTAACAAAATGAGGCAATTAGATCACATTGATTTGGAAGTTCTTTCCAGTTTGAAGAATTTATTATTTTAGCTATGTTACAGCTAACAAGAATGAGAAAGGCTTCTCCATCCCAACAGAAAGAACTGTAAGACATATTATTAAAGTAGAAAAAAGCAAGTTGCAGAACAATACAGTGTGATTCCATGTGGGTAAAATATATACTTGAATATGCATTAAAATTTTTGAAAGATATGCAAGAAAGCACTAAGAAAGGTAACTCTCTGGCAAGTGGGACGGGGGCTGACACAAAGGCAGTGCTCAGTTCTACAATGGCTTGAGTGTTGGACTGTGTGCAGATACGACTTTTAAATGAAATGAAAGCAGAGAGATTACCTATCACTACACGTGTTCTGGCAGGCCTCTCCATTTCTACTTGTGATCTCTCATGCTGGAACCTTGTGTGGCCCTTTGTTTTGTATAGACAGGAATCTTAGGATAACTGTCTCCGAGAGGCTTCATTCAGCATCGATGGAAACAGATGAAGAGACCTACAGTCAAACATCAGAAAGAGCTCAGGGAGTCTTGTGGAAGAGTGGAGGACAGAAGTGAGCAAGCCAGAGGGGTCAAGGACACCACAAGAAGACCTACAGAGTCAACTAACCTGGACCCATGGGGGCTCGCAGAGACTGAACCACCAACTAAAGAGCGTGTAGAGGTTGGATCTAGACCCCCTACATATTTGTAGTAGATGTGTAGCTTGGTTTTCATGTGGGTCCCCTAACAACTGGAGCTAGGTCTGTTTATGACTTTGTGACCTGACAGTGGATCCCCTTCCCCTAACTAGACTGCCTGATTGGGCCTCAGTGGGAGAGGATATGCTTAGTCCTGCTGGGACTAGATATCCCAAAGCAGGGTGGAACCCAAGGGAGACTTCCCTTTCTCTGAGCAGAAATGGGGTAATGCGGGAAAGTGTAAGGGTGGAACTAGGAGGAGAGAAGGGAGTGTGGGCTGTGATTGGCATGTAAAGTGAATAAACTATTACAAAAAATAAAATAAAAAGGCTTGGGTTGCCCAATAGAGCAGACAAGCTAAGCTGCTCAGCTTCAGAGGTACTGCTCCTGTGGACTGTAAGCCCTGAGAAGCCTTCAGGACTCCCTGTTTAATGTTGAGAAGAAGCCAGTCCCAGAGGGAGTTAGGGCCTTAAGCATCTCCCCCAGTTTGTGTTTCAGGGAAGGGAGCTCAAACAAAGGTACATAGCAGAGTGGGACACTGGAGTATGCCTTGGACACTTTAGGGGAAATCACTGTGACTTGGTCAGAGGAAGGATTTGGCAAGGTGAGTCAGGAAGTAGAATGGAGTGCCAGCCAAGCACAGGCCTCCCAAACCCATCCAGCTCTCCCAAGGTGGTCCTGGAAGGCTTTGTTTACTTCTCTCTCCCGGGTTACCTACCTTTGGTCATTGTAACCACTTAAGGAAAGATTGAGTTCAGTTCATGGTTTCCATGCAAAGGAGGAAGGCAGAGAGGATAACAGCTTTCCAGGAATCAGGTAATAGGGCCTGATGTGACACACTCTGAAAGGTCTGCCTCCGCGGGAACTATTTCCTCTAGGCCAGGACACAGCTTCCTAAAGACTGTGCCACTAGCTGGGGACAAGTACTGACCACATGAACTCAGGGAGACATTTCAGATTCAACTCTCATACTCAGTAATGGAGACGGTGTCTAACAAACAGCAGAGCCCCAGGCAGGATCAGCAGTTGTTCTCTGCTGTTCCCTAACCCTCTGAATGTGGAGATACCTGGATCCCTATACACACTACGGCAGGAACAGTCTGCTTTCCCCACAGAGCTAACGTACCTATTGGGGTGGATTCTCTCCAGGCCCAGAACAGAGCCATGCTGGACACTTAAATGGGCACAGCGTCTTCACTCTACAGCAGGGGTCTGGCCCCTCAAGCCAATCTTTCATCTATGTCCTTCAGGGAGCTTCAGTATCTGTCCCCAGAGAGCTTTGCTAACTCTGCAGCTTCCTGTCTCCCTCCTCAGCCTTGCTCACTGTATGGCATCACTTCATTTTTTGGTAATAATAATATAATAATGATAGTGATAATAATAATAGAACAGGACTGACTGTATTAACGGTCTTCAGAGCAATTCCTGAGCAAGACTTGAGGGCTGTTAGGCATCTTTAACATCTGTCTCGACCTCATTCAAGGTAGGACAGCACAGGAAGCTGCATCACCAGTCCACAGGGTGGGTGAAACGAAGTGGAGAATATGAATGAATTACTCAGGGCCAGCAGACAACCTCGGCATCAGAGCAGGGGACAATACTCCCATCCCAGGAATCAGATCATTACGCATTGCTCTGTCAGAGCTTAGAGATCACTCAATTAAATACAAATCAGCTGAAGTGACGTTCAAGCAATAAGAGCTATTTGAGACAGGGAAAGTCAGTCCCAATGAGTACTACTTCCAGCTGAGACACAGGAAGACTGAAGTATGGGTCAAGGGATGAACATGTGGCCTTACAGCAGAGGGCTTGAGTTTGGCTTGGATCTCAGAGGAGTCAGTATGACAGGTCCTGAGGCAGGTGGTAACAGGAGCAGAAGGTTTCTAAACTCATGTCTCACGGAAGTAAAACCAGGAGGTCAGAGGCTAGGGAGGCAGGGCTAATGCAGGGAGACAGGGGCATGAATGCCACCATGACTGGTTATATTAATTGTCAACTTGACAGGACCCATAATCACCTTAGTGACAAATCTTTGGGCAGGTTTGTGCATAACTTTCTAGATTAGGATAATCATGGTTTATAGATCCACCCTAAATGTGAACAATATCATCTCATGGACTGAGATCCATGGGAATGATGAATAAAAAGAAGAGAGTGAGCTGAGCACCAACATTCATCTCTGCTTGACAGTGAATGGCATGGGACCAGTTGTCTTACTCTCATGTCGCTGTGCCATCTCGGCCATGAGACACCATACCTTCACACTATGGGCCAAAATAAATCCATCCTGCCTTAATTTGCTTTGGTGAGATATTTTGTTAAAGCAATAAGAAAACTGATACTGTCATCTCTAGATCAGATGTGGACTAGGGACATATTGTGATAAGAGTTTCATGGGCCAGGTCTGTAGTCCAAAGCAGTAAACCATACTATGAGCTGGGAACCCCGGGAGAGTCAGGGGCTTTTTCTGGGGATACTGTAGGTGAATATTCTGGACAGCTTTGAAAGCAGGGATGGTATCCATTGATGAAGGCCAGCTTGGCTAAGATACTGTTGTGGCTTCTGGTCCCAGGTTTCAGTTCAGTCTCTTTAGACACTGCAATTATGTCATGATAGACTTCCAGGCTTTATAGCCCAGGTGTGGAGCTGGCCCCAAGGTCATCATGGCAGTCCTCTGAGGGAAGAGTGGCCACAAGCATAGAGAATACCCCTCATATTTGGCTCTGAATAGAGGACTGGGGTCCACATGAGAAAAGAGACAACTGCAGGGTATGGGTTTTTCTGGGTGAAATAGCTGGGCTCCTGCCCCCTGGGATGTATAGTATAGGCTCTGCATCATACTTCTCTCAAGTGCTCTAGCACAGCCACATGTATGAAGCTTCCAAAATGCCTAGAAGCATCACCACAAAAGAGTCCATATGTACACAAGGGCTATGGGCTGGATGCTTCAGAGTAAGTCTAGATCAAAGATCCATACCTCCAAGCCTAGTCTTCCTGTTCCCCATTCACCCAACAGTCTAAGACAAGAGTGTCAAGCCATACTTGAGCTAGCTCTCTCCTGTAAATGTTAATGATCCCTGGATGCCTTCAGTATGCTATATTAACCCCAAACATAGTTCAAGTCCAACTACTTTTTGGTTCAGTGCCCTCAGCCCTGGATTCAGCCATGCTGCTCTAGTACCAGAACGATTCTGCAGCTGCCTCCTTACTGTCTCTAGCTTCTATGCCCACTCTTCTGGTTCCTTCTGAATGATGCAGCCATCTTTTCAAAGGCTATGTGGCACCTATAAAAACATGTCATCTGGTGTGTCCAGACCTTCAGAAGAACGGCCAAACCTACCCTTTATCTAAACTATACCTTTTAGCTTCTTAAGTGACTCCACAAGCCTAGCTGATGTTCCTACCATGCCTTTTCTCACACTATATCCCTGATGGCCTTAGGTAGGGCCCCTATTAGCCCCAGAAGCAACTTCTGTAACATCTGGCTACCACTTTCCAAGGCCTGTGTGTCTTAGGGCAAGGCTATTGTTGTTGCTAACCTCCTGTAACCAGGACCCATAGCTTCTAAGAAACTCAACTTTCATCCCTCTGCAGATAAATCGCAGTCCCATGGTACAATGCCTACCAAGAAATCTCTCACATAACAGGAGCATTGGTCGGATGCTTTGTCACCATCCTTCCTGCTCTCTGGTAATTGCGGCCAAATCAGACAGTGCTCTAAGGGCAAGATCACACTGCCTTAAGGTGGGATGGACAGGAACAAAAGTGAGGCTAGCAGTACAGCAGGAGAACTATAGTAGCAAATTGTGATGGGCCTCTTGCTGCACGTGGGATAGTAGTGCCTCAGTCTCATGATCCTGACTCAGCAGGTGTTGGCAGCATGACTCAAAGGCCTTACAGGTTAGGTGGCAAAGCTACCATGCAGTCAATCTCACGTGCAAGCCAGATATACCTGACACCCTAGAGTCTGCTGCTTTGTGTGAGTATGGAACAGTGCTCAGCCGTAGTCCCTATTCTCACTCTCTGCTGCCCTGAGGGCTCCAAGGAGCTCTGGGGACATCTGCAGGTCCTCTCAGAAGGTCTTACCTAACCAATGTGTCTTCAGTTCAGGGTGGGATAATTTTGCTGCTCCCAACGCCTTGAGGGATGTGGTGCACCTGTATCATTCAGTAGGAATCACTTGCCATTCAGGATGTACCCACTGAAGTGTTGCTGAGCCCAAGCCCCTACTCTACTTAGCACACCACAGCAAGCCTTGTACTGCTGGGGATACTCTTTATCCAGGAGTCTAAAGCATTTTTAATATTCTTTAAAACCATTTCCTCTTAGAGCTGTTGAATCTTGGGTCTCTTGTTTCCTCAGTTCCAAGAAAACCCACATATACCCACTGCTAAGCAGCTGGTATATGAACAAGAAAGCCCCCTAAAGCTAGCATGCCTTTGGGGCCAGTATATTTCCCTTACTGGCCTCTCTGTGCAGGCTAGGCAGGTCACAGGGAACACAGTGGCAACTGTAGCATGGGCACCTGTACAAACAGCTTGCCAGTCAGTGGCCCGTGAACTGCCTACTTGGAGCAGCACGTGTGGCTCCTGTGCAAGCTTCTGCATCCACATGAGAGGCAAACTGTGAACAGAGGAGCAGGGCCCAACTGGCTATACCCCTCCTTCCATGAGCACTTTCTGTGGACCTAGTTGGAGACTTCAGACCAGGCAGCAGGCTGACTGCTGGGTTGCTGTGGCAACCGGCTTCTTCACATAAATGATGTTCTTGACACAGGGCTCAGCCTTAGAGAATTGCAAGTTGGAGGTGAAAAAAGAAAGAGGGAAGGCAGGTGCATAGCACGGTACATGAAAGTAACCATCAAAAAGGGTCACTGAGTCACAGGGATGATGCTGGAATGCTGTGTTTCCACCACATGGAGGAACTGGTGTGATAGCTGCTCTAATGGGCACCTACCAGGACAGGGGCTCAGCAGAAGGATAGACTACATAGTCTGAGAGAGCTGTGGTCAGGGTTTGTTGGCACCAACAAGTCCAAGTTTCCTGAGCAATAGGTTCTCAAACTGCTTGAAGCCCATAGCAGGTCACCCCTGGGGACACAGCAGCGGAGGGGCTTGTCCTCTGCAAGATATTAAGGTACACAATGGCATGTGGCTTCCAGCCAAGTCCAGGCCCCTTGGTGCCCTTGGCTGCTCTACCTGGACCCTTTCCTCCCGACATGACACCAGCTCTGTTTCACTGGACGACCCAGCTTCCTCTCCATGTTCCCAGCAAGGTCAATCCCTAGACCTCCTTTATGAGCTGCTATCACATTGTCTTCTTCAAGAAGCCTTCTCTGGCTAGACAGAACTAGCCAGCCACTCTGGCCTGTCAGATTCTGGCCAGACATGACCTGATACTTTCATTCGGCTGTGAGAGCCTCCCCAGGGTGAGAACCCAGTTGTCTCTACCCTGACCAGGGAAGAGGTGGACTATGTCTATGGAGACGACAGCCATGAAGACTACTCACAGGGACAAGGGCTTGGTTTGCCTGCTCTCTTCCTGGAGAAAACGTCCAAGAGAATCCCAGGGTTACATGTGAAGCCATGAAGGTTCCATGCAAAGGACGGACACAGCTTGCTCTGCCATCAAAAATAAGCACCTGGCTTGGGATGCAGGTCAGAAAGGTTTTTTCCCTCTCTCTATCATTCTTTTATGTTTACTCGCAGAGAGGAGAGGGGTCCCTTCCCTATCCCTGTGTGTGACTGCTCAGTGACTTTCCCATTAACATTCAGAGCACATCTGCAGCTACTGCAGTGTGGTCATTCTCAGAAAACCTTTAACTTTTGAAACTTCTGTTTGGAGGGGTCATGCCCTTTAAACTGCGTACTGGGGGAGAAAGCCAAGGCCAAGGGCACAGGAGTGTGCTGCCCTGGAGAGGTGGGCACAGCGGTATACAGGCTTTTTTTCTGTAGGGTACCTGATCCTAGAGGTGGACCATCAGGCCACACATAGCTCTCCCATAAGCACCATTCCTCAATCTGCAGCCTCTATAGGCATAGGCAAGAGTCCCAGTACTTCCCGAGGTCTGCATCACTTCCTTAGCCCCGAAGATGCAGGGCTTGTCCTGCTTGTTGGAGGTTGTCTACCCCTCTCTGGGGGGTGGAGGGGGGGAACATCAGGAAATGCCATCCCACAAAACCCAGCAGGCTGTGGAGTGGGCAGAGTGGTGAGAACATCTTCTTGTTTCATCACTATTAACTGGAACATAGCCATGGCAGGGCCCAGCCGACTCAAGAAGGAATGGCTCAGTGGTAAACACAGGGGACAGCTCCTGTGCATGTGCAAGGTCTGCAGCTAGATGAGTGATTAGCTATTTATCAGTTATGGTTAGATTCAGCCACAGATAACAGAGAGCTTGTAGCAATAGTGGTTCTAACCACAGATAATCTCTGCTCTCTCCACAAGAAGTTAACACACAGGCCCTGTGGTCGCATGATGACCCTGCAGGCAGCATGGCCTCCAGCTGCATACCCGTATGACTAACTTCAGCAAGTCCTGAACACACATCCAATTCTGCTAGCCAGAGGAAGCCAGTGGCCCATAATCAGCAGTACCTTGCTCCTGTGCCTCTGGCTTAAATAAGGTTGTGTGGGCCCCTGGATGGGAGAGAGGCTAGCAAGTGGTTCTCAGAAATATTCTCTCTCAGCTTCGACAGATGAGTGAGAACACATAGTTTCTATTCTCTGGTATCTGGTTTGATGTGACGCAGCCAGAATACAGAGCTATCACCCATGGAAGCACACATGTTATGCCCTCAGTAATTCTGGAGTGTAAATGGCTCCAAACCAAAGGGCTTGGGAACTAAACTTTGGACATTCTCGTAAGGCAGGCTACTGGTTCTTTGTTCCTAGAGCATGGAGAACAGGGGTACCAAGCAGTGTTCATGGAAGCCTGAGGAATAAGGTAAAAATAAAGTGTCAAGGTGGGTCCTTCACATGGACTCTTAAAAAATTTTACTGATTGATTTATTGAGTGATTGAGTGTGTGTGTGAGTGTGTGTGAGTGTGTGTGTGTGTGTGTGTAGGT
>JADRCD010023713.1:0-18062 GCA_019843815.1 Montemys delectorum
GATTCTTTGGCACTAAAACTACAGATTGCTGCAACTGAAGGCTGAAGGAGAGGTCAGCAATCATTCGTATTGTGTAAAAAGCATACCCTTAGCTAGCCACTGATTTTTCCATGTCTGCGTGTCTAGTACACTGTTAGAATCCCTTTCTCCTCACTTTTGTTTTGTTCATGACACTTCATAATTTTATCATTTCATTTTATTTTCAGTTGATATCTGGTCAGTGGGTTGCATCATGGGAGAGCTGGTGAAAGGTTGTGTGATATTCCAAGGTACTGACCGTATCCTTCCCCAGAACCTTGGCCCTGGCCATGATCTCCATGCCAAGGGCAGCATGATTGTGCCTACTTACTGAACACTCAGCAGGAACTGTCGGGTGCAGACTGGGTTTTCAGGGGGTCTTCTTTTTAAATTGGTGTCACAGACCAAGTGGTTCAGTTTTATACTTTCACTCAAATACCTGTGACAATTTTGTTAATCTACATCAGGTATATTAGCTCTTTTATCAGAAATAGCTAGATGTGTAAAATTATTATCTTTGTTAAATATATTCTGGTATTTAAGTGGAAATACTATTTTACAAATTAGTTGATTCTGTTAACTGGGAAAGGGGTAGTCTAAACTTAATAGGATAATATGCATGTGTGATTTAAGTCATTTATGATTCTGCTAGTTACTGGTATGATGTAAGAGCTGAGGCAGGCTATGTAGAGTTAAGTGAACAGGTTAAGTGAAATGTATCAGAAGCAATATATTACACATTCTCATTTTTTACTTTGTTGACATTTTATAGGCATTTCTAAAGACTCCAGGCAGAGAGGTATCTGTGACACACTGGGGAAGGTAAAGTTAAACATAAAAGATGACTCCTACCGTGGTCAGCAAGTCACATCAGCAGGAAGTTTTGTAAAGGGAGCAGACAGCATAGGGCGCTAGCTCTGTCTTGTGCCGTCTTCCATCTTTCACATTCTTCACGCTAACACGCTTCTTCATGCTTTCCATTTGTGTTTTAACCCCTTATATTTTCATTGGTCTTTGATTTTGTTTTTGTCATGAAAGCTTATTGTGTCCTCTGTCTGGTAGTAGACCCATACTTCAAGAGAAATCAGGCTCTATAGTCAGGGTTTGAAATGTGTGTACTTCACAAAAAGTACTTTAATGTTTATAATTTCATGAAGACAACTTACTTAAAATATTAATCCCTCACAATATGAGCTTAGAACGAACATATTTTATTCCACTCATCCCTTTCACATTTTCCTCATAAGTTACAAAATATGCAAAGTTAAATATAGCATTTTATTTTGCTCTAGTAATTTCTCTGGCTTTTTTTTTCTATAATTTTACCTTCATTTACTTGTAGTGTTATAAATAAGGAAGTCTTTATTTTATAAATAAAATCAACTAAAGGGAAAGTTGAGGTGTTCTGCAATCAGAGACTTAGAAACACTGTGTGGACTTGTCATGAATGGTCAAGGTGATGGGCTGTATTGTCAGTTAAGAGTAATTTTGTAACATTTCTTATTTGCTTACTTTTTTTATATATTAATAATTACTTTTTCCAAAAAGTAAAAATAAATTTAATATGAATGTACTTTTGCATATATTTAAATAATTTTAAATTATAATTTAAAATATTTTATATATTAACATGTTATAATAGCAGTAGTTGATGTTTTACATATAAGGTCACTTAAAGTGCTTTAAAGTCGCATTGAAATTAACATTCTTTTCTAAAAGAAGTTTTGCTTACATTTTCAAAGATTAAATAAAAAGTTGGGCGATTTATAGAAAGGCTCCAGAAACCAAGCTGAGGTTCTCAAGAGGTTTGCCTATGGTGTTGGTAGAAAAGTAAATGTCCTCGTGGCAGCTTGTGAGAAAAAAACACTTGAGCCAGGCTACCAGAAGCCTAGGCTCAGATGGCGCCCACAGCAGCTGTGCATCCTAGAGAAACTTGGATCTCTCTGGGCTATTTTGTTTTTTTAAATGAAGCCTATGCTCCACCCACCCAGAAAGCCCACCATGCTTTCTCAGGTAAGCCACACCTGCACCCTCTGCCACCTCCCGTCATTTATCAAAATGACCCTGTGGCCCTAAGCCAGACATATATATTAAGTACCTGCTCATTTCTAGGTACCTCATCCAGGTGATGGGATAAAAGGTTCACTGCCAAGATGAGTTGAGAGTAGATTTTCTGAAACTGTAAGAAGTAGGAGACAGAGCAGACGCTCAGAGGCACCCAGAAAGAGATGGCAGAGGCTCACTCCAGGCCAGTTGGACTGATGGCAGGATTGGGCCTATAGTCTGCTGCTCTGAGGGCCTATCCTTCAAACAACTTTGTGGATTTGGAGTATCTAATCTATGAAGTATGGAATTCAAAGGAAAGGTTTGGAATAAAGAAAATGTGGAAACTGTTGGTCTGTTGATAGCACTGAAACCTTGAGCTGGTGCTAAGCATTGAAGAGATGTGCAAAGGCTCGAGGAAAAGGAGTAAGGACTCAGAACTGACCACTAGGTTTTGTGGGCGCCTCAGGCAACCTTAGTGGAAACAGTTGTCCAGACGACTAAGGAGGAGGCCTGATGAGAGTGTGTTCTAGAGAGGATGAGAGGGTAAGAATTAGAGATGCAGGTCTCAGAAAGCAGGGGCTGGGAATGTCAAAGGAAAGTGGTTGTTGTTAGCATGGAAGAGCATCATGCTTGAGTGATAACAGAAGGTTCCATAGGGCTCACATTAGGGTCAGAACAGCAAGAAACAAGAATAAGAGACAGTTGTCCTTCAGTAGGTGAGAGGGTGAGGTAGGTGGGCTTGGCTTTTAGCCAGGAGCCCAGATGGTTTTCAGTGGTAATCAGCATAAGATATGGGGGTAGGGTATCACAGCACTTTTATGATTAGTCTTCACAGTGAGCAGTGAGCATGAGGGAGAGGTGTTAAAGTATAAGAGGGATACATATGAGCCAGGTGTCCTATTTTGGCTAAGCACTGAGATAAAATGTGTGCACCATTCTGATTTGGCAGAGTGGGAGAAAGGAGAGGAGAAGGGGGAGGATTTGCTCAGATTTGACTCTGAACCCATTTCCTGAGCAGGTCTTCCAGATTAGCACTTGGGAAGAACAGAGTCTGTGTGGCTGTCCTAGGCCCTTCCCCAGTGGCATCCATGCATATTCTGGAAGAGACTGTTACATTCTAAGCTCTTGCTTATGTGATTTCATAGCTTGCATTGTCTTGTGTACCTGTTTACAGCTTCACTGTCACTTTCCACAGATATCGTCCCAGTCATCCTAAGTGTGACAAGCACCCTGAGAGCTAGGCAAAGCTGGGGGTCAGCTGCCCCAAGAGTGAGGAGGTTGCTCTGAGGAGGACTGACTCCAGCACCTTGACTAGGTAGTGCATGCTGACTGTGAACCCAAGGTCAAGTACTTTGAAAGGAAGAAAGAACACATTACTAGATGCTGAAAGGATGGGCTGGTGCCAAGAGAAACAGAATGGCCTCTGAAAGCATCATTGTCTAAGACAGTTTCAGGAGGGAGTGTGGTCTGTGGGATAGGCTAGAACCCAGGCTCCTCCCTCCCCTCTCCATGCTGCCCTTGGTCACCCTGTCTCCCAGGCTTTGCTGCCCAGCTGCAAGAGAGGTCAAATTGATCTCGAAAGCTCTTCTCTCATTTAGAAAGAGACCTGTAAATCTAAGGTAGCTTTAGTATGAACATTGATTTCAGTTTGCTTATGTGATATTTATTTATTTTGTGTTTAATCATTTATCTCATAGGTTAAATCATTTCTGTCATAATTTTATTTTGAACTATAATAGGAAACATAGATTATGCTGATTTAATGAGCCATGATCATACTTTTTAAGATTCAGAGTATAAGAGTTTTTGTTAAGTGATTTAGAAATCCAAACCTTATTTAAGTATTATCCCAAAATGATTTTGCTGATCCTCTAGGGTAACCTAGTTACTTACTTGTTCATAGATAGAAACACAACTTTCCTGTGCATGAGAGTACTGCATGTATTATGACTATGAAGCATTTTAGTTGTATTTTCCTCAAGAGAATCCTTAGATATTGATCAGTGGAATAAAGTTATTGAACAGCTAGGAACACCATCTGCAGAGTTTATGAAGAAACTTCAGCCAACTGTAAGGAATTATGTGGAAAACAGACCAAAGTACCCTGGAATCAAATTTGAAGAGCTCTTTCCAGATTGGATATTTCCGTCAGAGTCTGAGCGAGACAAAATAAAAAGTAAGGCATTCTTTTATCCCGTACTTGTTTCTCTAACGTCTGAACTCTAAAGCCCATGTATGTTAAGAGGTACAGTAATGGAAACCCTGAAGTAGAGGCTCTTACTGTCTGCATTCCAAGGCACCACAGAGGGAAAGCTTTAAAGGACAAGAGTCTTGTTTGCCCTTGCTAAGACAGTGTAACCAATATACAGATCAGTCTGGAGAACCCATAGGTTACAGGGTGGGAAGATGCCTCAGGTAGAAAGACCTGTCCTGCAAGTGTGAGGACTAAGCTTGTGTCCCCAGCATGCCTCAGGAAGCACAAACATGGCTGTCTGTGCCTGTGCCCCACACCCTAGGGTTAAGAACAGTGACGCTTGCTGACCAACCAACCAGTCTAGGAGAACTGGGTACTTCCACTTCAGTGAGAGACCCTGTCATAAAGGAATGAGGGGAGGAACAATAAGGCAAGATAGCCAGCTTCTCCCCAGCTTCAGAGTACATCTTACCCTCACACTCAAACATTCATATGCATATACCATACACATTCATGCATACACACATAAGACCCATATTGTGATGTCACTAATCCGAATTCAAAATAATTTAAAATGTGTAAAGAATACTTCAGTAAGGGTTCTAGACAGAAATCATTGAGTGCAGCCCAGTGGGAAAGGCCCTCACTGCCCTTCTGTGTCCTTCCTAGAATGTGGTCACCTGAGGAAAAACAATAGCTTTGTTGTCCTCTACACCAGAGTAAGCAGCACCTCCATCACAAAAGCCTTTCCTTGGCTGTATATGAACTTTTCATTGCTGAGACCTTACTGAGCCTTCTTAACTAAGTTAATTAGCTTCTTGAGTTTTTTTTCTTAGCTACTGACCTCTAGATTAAAAAGAAAAGCACTGTTTACAGCTAGGCAAAGCAGTGGCGTCTGTGAGGCTCTGTTCTGGGACTGTGAGTTACTCTGAAGGTTTTAAATTTGCTCTAATGTGACACAAAGAACAATACTCCTGATATTTCATGTCCACATGCCTGGCAACACAATCCTAAGAGAGGTGCTTGCTACCTACTGTGCTGTGGCTTATAGCTTCAGGTCATCTGACACTGGTCTGAGTTTGTAATAGTGGCCATTGGACTTTTAAACGTTTGAGCCGTGTTGATCTTGAACCTCTTAAACATTTTCTGAAGTCATCATGTCTCCTTACCCTCCATACTCTCACATTTGATTCTTTATTGTGTGGTTTCCTCTTTTTCACGGTAGCAACGTAAGTACATCATTTGTTTACACCCTAGCAAGTCAAGCCAGAGATCTGTTATCGAAAATGTTAGTGATTGATCCAGACAAGCGGATCTCTGTGGACGAAGCCTTGCGCCACCCATATATTACTGTTTGGTATGACCCTGCTGAAGCAGAAGCGGTAAGTTCTCTTTGGAGAAAATGTCTGTGTAGAGGGCTTACTTTAAAATCCAGGGCCCACTGTCTTTGGAGCTTCTTTCTCTTGGCCCACAAGGCTACATGAAAATAGCAGGTTGTTAGTTTTAGGGCCCTGACTTTAAAGAGAGAACAAGTGCTATCCGGGCCTAGGTTGGTACCCCTGATGGCACCTGCTGCCGGGGCTTTAGCTGCAGAGTGCTTAGGAGTATACTGTGCTGTACGCTGGCCTTATGTTTACAAAGCTGATGTGTAATAATAATTTATGAAGTGTCTGCTTCATGCCTGGCACTGGGCCATGAGCTTTGCTTACATCTTATTCAGAGCCTCAAGTCAGAGAGCATGAGCAGCCTTCCCAAGTGACACATTAGCTCATATCTCCCTGGCACATCTCCCCACTACATCTGGGCATTTCATCCTAAGTTTTCTTCACAGCATCCCTTGTGAATGACCTTTAGCTATGAGTAAAAAACTAACACAGTGGGTGTTTGCTTCATGCCAGCTGGGGAATACTGTTGTGTCCTGAGTATAGATTTAACTGCCATTGTTACATTGTGTTACATCAAAAGAATCAGATTTGGGAACAGCCAAGTTATGGAATGTTCCACTCATGAGCTTGTGGCTTAGGCATGGGTATCCTGTCATGAAGAATTAGAAACTGAAAGTATGTTCTAAGAAAGTACAAACCTCACTCAGTTCCCACACAGCTGAACCTCAGAGCTGCCTATCATTATTGATTTTGTAATTTCATTTGGGCAGTGTCTGCAGAACATTTTGAGGTCATATGATTATTGAGGTTTATTATTGTAGCTTGGTTTTGGTTAACTTCCTGTTTTATATATGTGTGTGTGTGTGTGTGTGTGTGTATGTATATATATTTTTTTATATGTAGAAGTTGTCTTCAGACACACCAGAAGAGGGTATCAGATCCCATTACAGATGGTTGTGAGCCACCGTGTGGTTGCTAGGAATTAAACTCAGGACCTCTGGAAGAGCAGTCAGTGCTCTTAACCACTGAGCCATCTTTCCAGCCTCCTGTAATTGTTTTCTAAACTGATAAAATATATCATGCTTACAAAAAAAAAAAATCTAGAACATGCTAACTAAACTAAGTCTATAACTAGACTTGAAATGTTCTAAGTAGTGTTATCTTCCCAGCATGGCCCATTAGTTTTGAGCTATCAACCTGACATGTCATTTCAGCCACCACCTCAAATTTATGATGCCCAGTTGGAAGAAAGAGAGCACGCGATTGAAGAGTGGAAAGGTAAGACCGGTGTGTTTAGATCCCTACTTATGATGATCCCATAGTCCACCAGAACATGTTCCTATAGCCCTACAGAACATACTCCATAGTCCTACAGAACATGCTCCATAGCCCTACAGAACATGTTCCTATAGCCCTACAGAACATGTTTTTTTATTTCTTATTCATACTAGCCTCTTAGGAAAAACCTTGAAACCCAGAAGCCCCAGTGTCCTCTCTTCTCACTTCCTGGCTGAGAACGACTGTGACACTAGCAGTGTTAGAGTAGAATATGTATGACATTTTAATTTGCTTCAGGTGAAATGCAAGGACTTTCCATGTGACTTCCTGTTATCACATACTGATACAAGCATGGAGGTCAGTAAATGTACCACGCTTCTTGATAGCATGGGAGTTTGGAGCAAGCCCAATATACAGGCCACATATTCCTTACAAAGACTCTAATTTAAGCAGATGTGAGAGAGCCCAGACATGGGACAGATTGTCTGTGTATGTTAAGCCATGTAGTTATATGTTTTAAAATCTAGTTCGGAGGAAATTGCCAAAAATAGGCAGGAAGGTATTACTGGTGCTTTAAGATGAGCCTCACATTTACAGTGAACTAAGCTGGTTAACAAGCAAGCCTGGAAGCTTTCATTATGACGTGGAAGCGGTTTTAATAGTAACTAAGGGCCATAGTCAGTACAGGTCAACATTAGTCATAGACTTTTCGGACTGGCATGCCAGCGGCTCACTCATGCACACAGTCATCACGGCAACGATAGGAGTATGTGCTTACAGTATGCTGCTAATGTGAGCTCCTAATAACATGTGGAAGCCAGAGGAAGTTGAGACATCCCAGGGCCTGGGGTGAGGCTTGGGACCTGGAGGCAGAGTTTGGTGCAGGGGAAATTACAAAATATCTCGACTTCTGTTTCTCTTTGAAGAACTAATTTACAAAGAAGTGATGGACTGGGAAGAAAGAAGCAAGAATGGGGTAAAAGACCAGCCTTCAGGTTGGTGTTGCTTTATTCTGTTGTCTAATATTTTCTTTGTCTATTCAATGTTTATAAATGGCAGTGGTATGTTAATGTCACTTGGGCCACCTTAGTGTGACATTGCCATCTTCTGGCTTGTCCTGATGCTGGTGGCAGTGACTTTGCAAACATGTTTTTTGAGGTGCCAGGCCCTAAGCTGCACTTGAAGCATTCCTGTTGTGACCTTGCGACTGCTGTTGTCAGCTCTGTTTAGAGAGGAAGGGATTGGATTTGAAGAGATTTCAAAATGTGTGGCCCTGTTTGCTTCGATCCATCCAGATTAGGAAAGGAAGGATGTGCAGACCTAAGACCCTGTGTGCTTTATTTTGCTCAGGCCATGCTAACACATGGGTAGTAGGAGGTAGGACAGCTTTATTTATCTTTGAAATTAAAATAATGATTTCCTGACTCATTAGACAAAAATAAAATCTACAGCAGTCACTAAACTTTCCTTTCTGGGGTGTATATTTTAGAAAGCGTTTTTATTATAAAAGATTTATTTGAATCCTGATGCTTTTTTTCTATAGACGAGGTGAGATAGATTGTAGATGAAATGTCCATGACACTTGGCTCCTACTCAGGCCTAAGCCTCTTGTGATAATTGTAAGATAAATTCATCCATTTTCTTTTAAGGTCTACTTGAAGTCAGTGGGTATATCTTTTAAGTAATCAACATGGTCATATGTGACCACAGGGGAGCAGGGGAAGAGTACTGTAGGGAAAGCCCGGGACTGTTTCGAAACTGAACCAAAGAAGGACTCAAGGAAAAATCCCAGAAGCTGAAAGTATAGTTGAGCAGTCTCAGTTCTGTTATCATGAGAATCAGGAAACTACAAGGCACAGAATGGAGAAGTAGCCTGAAGCCCCACGCCTGGCGTGCAGGATGCGTGCCTCAGATTTTATTCCATTTGGTTTTCTTAGCACAGATGCAGCAGTAAGTAGCAAGGCTACTCCTTCTCAGTCGTCATCCATCAATGACATCTCATCCATGTCCACTGAGCACACCCTGGCCTCAGACACAGACAGCAGTCTCGATGCCTCAACAGGACCCCTGGAAGGCTGCCGATGATACGTTGGAGACGGCGCACTTGTCTGTGAAGGAACTCTTGCTTCCATGGCCCCGAGCACATGGGAGCTGATGGAACCAAATCGAAATTCTCCATGTTCTGCATGTAAGAAACTCGACGCCTTGCCCCTGCTCAGTTCCAGTAGGATTGCCTGCTTAGACTATAAGACGAGGCAGACTATGTCTGAAGAAAAAGTGCAAACCACACTGTTAGAAATTTTGTTCAAGATCATTTCAGGTGAGCAATTAGAATAGCTGAATTTCTTTTCCAGTTGTGTGGTGTCTGTGGTGACAGCTCATGTGTAACGTGGGGATTCGTATGCATGTGACCACAAATGCTTGCTTGAACTTGCCCATGTAGCACTTTGGAAATCAGTATTTAAATGCCAAATAATCTTCCAGGTAGTTATGCTTCTAGAATAATCTCTTAATCCTCTTTAGTAATTTGGTGTCTGTCCATAAAAAAATAGATTATGTGTATTAATTGGCCACCATCATATTATCATATCTTACCCACCTTATGGTATGATTTATTCTATCTTTTGTATTTCAGAAGGAATATAATTAAATTTATTTAATAAATAAAAATACAGCTTTTCATAAACTTGTGATGTTTTAGGCTGAGAATTACCACTGCTTTATATAGACACTCTGTGCCCTTTAAACTGCCCACTGTGGGATACTTTACATACAGCTTTCTGCATGACAAAGTTCCCAGTAATATTTCATGCTGCTTAAGACATACGTCACCTGGAATCCTGCCCACACATTTCCTTTTTCTTGATCCTTTGAATGTGGATCTAGAATCTTCCACAGAACTTCACCTTCTTTATCACAAAGTACCCCATCTCAATAGAATGAAGTGGCAGATTCCTGAACCTACTGCTTAATGTTGGCGTAGAGCTGACAGAGTGGCTTCCCCAGAAGGGTCATTGAACAGTGCCTCCTTCCCTGAGCCCACCCATCCTTTGCTCCCCTCTCCTGTGAGACCCTGTGATTAGGTCTCACAGCCTTTCCTTCTGCAGCTTTACCTCCTCACTTGTCTTTCTCACTGACAGAAGCCACCACGTCCAGCCAGACAGAGCACGTGACCTTTTAGGAGACTAAGCTCACTTACGATGCCTGTTTGCTGCTCTTTTTCCATTTTGTGGAGGCATTTCCTGTTTCTAAGGGAATTCCTCAAATGTTCTAGAAACATTCAGAAGAACACAGAAGAAATATTCTAGAGAGTAAGGATTTATTCTTGAATATTTTCTGATTTAAAACTGCTCACCTGAAATTGATCCTTTCAGACCCTGATGTGTAAACTACTCAGGATTTGATAAGATGCTGAGTTCTCTGTGTTGTTGCAGAAGTGGAGCGGGGATGGTCATACCATGGCTACCTGCGCTCAGAGCATTTCCTCCCTTGAGCTTATTTTGTTAACAATTCATATCTTGTGTTCAGTTACTTTGGGAGCTATGGAGTGTGTTCTAGGAAGAAATTTGATAAGAACTTTTATGAAAAGTACCATCTAATACGTGATTCTGTCTGCACCAGTTGTATCCTAATGGTTGGTCTGATCATGGAACCTTTTAATGAACAACATTAACCTGAAATAAGGGTTAGTTTTAGATCATGTATGGACACTTTCAGGTACAAAGTGGAAATGCTAGTATGGGTGGGGGCAGAGACACCTGTCTATGGCTTCGGTTACTGGGCCCTGGGAGCCTGAAGTCCCACAGTGCATAGGGTCAACATCATACTGTGCTCTTCCTGCTGATGCACATTCTTTAAATGATTTCCCTGAAACTTAAGGAGGAAATACAGAAAGGAGCTGCATTATCTGCCCTACACTGTAAGGGGAGCATGCTATAATAGAGACTGCTGTGAGCGAATCCAGTGCCCCCAAAGAGTGGCTTTCTCTCTCCCCTTACTCTGCATATCCATTGAGTCTGTTGTGGATGGAGCCTGTGCTGGTGTGGACAGGGTCTCATGCCAAGACCCTCTTCCATCAGGCAAGTGCACCTATGACCGGCCAGAAATACCTCACCCCAGTTTCAGGGTCCTCCCTCCTGAGCCTAGATTTGCCAGGGTCCTGGGACAATGCAAATGGTTTTGAACTGACCTCTGTAGGCAAATGCCAATGTTGGATGAAGAACTGAAAAAATGTGCTCAACTTTTTCATCTTTTCTATTTTATTTTTGTAATTTATATTGTACACACCCTGGAAGTCACTATTTTGGACATGTATTTTTATAAACCGGGTAACTAATGATTATCTGGAATTTGCACTAGGTTAGTTTTTGTTGTTGTTGGCTTAATTTTCAGCCAAAAGTGGAATGACTGCCCCTTCCAGGTCTGGGTTTCCATTTCAAGCGCAGGTCTGGAGGGCAGACACATGCAGCCAGGGTAGGAGAGCGGCCTCAGAACATGGACTGCATAGTGCCTCAAGCATTGGGCCTACAGTCAAAACCAGGTTGTGCTCTTATCTTTAGAACACAAAGACCAGACCCCTGGTGTTAGAAGGAGAAAGCCCTCCATTGGCCCTTGCCGACAGCCGGGGCCTGCATCTAAAGCAAAAAACCCAACACTGGTTTCATCTGGGCTGAGTGGTGTGCGAGTCTGTCTGCTGTGACTCCTCCAGTGTCTCATGCTGGTAGTAAGTACAGGTGTGACCTTTCAGATTGCGTATCTCAAAAGTGACATTGCCTAATGTTTTATAATAAAATATATTATGTGTTTTAATTGGTGGAAAATAATACAAACTACATTTTAAAAGAGAAAATGGACAGCATGTCCAATTCCTGTGTGTTTCAAAGTGACAATTGACTGACTGTATCTCTCCACATCACCATTTTGATTACAAACCTAACACGAATAGATGTTGAAGTGTCATAATTTCAGACATTCGGAAGTGTTTTCAAACCCAAAGTAGGAGTGCTGCTGTTAGTTCTAATCTCTGCATCTGTTTTCAAAACAATGGCAGTAGGTTTTGACTTTAAAAAAAATTGTACAATGTGCTTGGAATATTGGTGATGTTGTATTCTCACAAGATGTAACCAGGAGAACCTGCCAAGCTGTCTCTGTGTATACGTCTAAAAGCTGTTAATGGTGCCTGTGTACTTGTGGTTTTGTGCCCGGGATGAGCTGTTCTCATTTCACTTGTTTCCAAGCACTGAGAATTTTTTTTGGGGGGGGGGTGGGGTAGGGGGTGGGAGGCAGGTTGGAGACAGGGTTTCTCTGTTTAGCCCTGGCTGTCCTGGAATTCACTCTGTAGACCAGGCTGGCCTCGAACTCAGAAATCTGTCTGCCTCTGCCTCCCAAAGGTATTTTCATTGTTGTCATTTCAAATCATCAGTCAGAGGCAGTAACAGTAATAGAGTGGTAGGGTGGTGAATCACATCCCCATGCAGCTAAATCTCAAGCATAATATGTATAGGAGGCTGTGTTACAACCATGAGTTAGGAGCTGGTCCCATCCTGTGTCTCAAAGTGTGGAACCATGTGCTCTTCCATGGCTTAAAAGCTCAGCAGGTGTTTCCTATTCAGTCCTCTGGCTTGGTGTCTCGAAGTTGGAAAGGAAGTTCAAGGCCATCTCACCCACATCCCCAGCGTAGAAAGGGAAGTGGAACTAGAGGCATGCCTCGACAGACAGAGACATGAGACCTGAGAATCCAGGGAGAGCTTCTTCCAACACCTGCTGAGATTGCCTTCAAAAGTTTGTCATCTGTTCCTTCAGCCATAGCCCATCAGCGGCTGTGATGGCATGTGGTTTCTAGCTGTTGTGTTCTTTAGTAGTCTCTTATCCCCAGCAGTACCAGTTTGATGTGGCCTGGGTGGTGTGTCAGTCACCTTTCTCACTGCTGTGACAAAATACCTTACAAAAATAGGGAGGTTTATTTTGGCTCAGAATTTGGGAGTCCAGTCCATCTTCATTAGGAAGACAGGGTGGCTGGAACTAGAGACAGCTCTTGACATTGTGTCCACAATCAAGAAGCAGAGGCAGATGAACCCTGATGCTTGGCTCGATGTCTCTTTCTCCTCTCTGCTCAGTCTGGGGAACACATACACATATAGCCAATGGGATGGTGCCATCCAATTTCAGGGTGGATATTCCCTCAGTTAAACCTCTCTAGAGATGCCTTTGTAGACATGTCCAGATGTGTGTCTCCTAGGTAGGTCCGAATCTCGTCAAGGAGATTCTCAAGGCCAACCGTCACAGGTACTGTTTGTCCCGGAGGTTCATGTTGGTCCCCAGAATACTCAGAATTGAGAGGACCTCTAACAGGTAGAAGCGTTTGGATCTCAAGAGGCTCTGCTGGTGGGATTAATGCCTTTCTTTAGAAACTAGGTATATTCTCTTGAGTCTGGATTGGGTCTCATGAGAGTGAGTTAAGTATCAGACGAGGTTCGTTGCCTCAAGGATGGCTTGTTAGAAAGCAAGTCATGGTCTCCTCTGCACTTCTGGTGAACGCGCACCTGCTTGTGTGTCATTCCCCTTCTGCAGGTTTCGCCATGATATCTTATAGCAATAGGCCCTGGCTGGAAGCTGAGCAAGTGCCTGCACAATGCAGTGCTCCTTAACTTCCAGAGCCATGAGCCAAATACATTTCCTATCTTTATAAGTTATTTAGTCTTGGATATTCTGTTACAGCAGGAGAAAGCAGGCTGAAACAGGTTGTCCCGTAAGGTGCATACCCTCTGACCGTGTATAACAGTTTCCATAAGGTTGCATTGACCTTTTTCCCCTCTCTTGTATTTTCTGGAATCTGGGGGGTATACCTGAAGCTCACACAGGTTTGCTTGATCTTTTGGTAATCATACATTTGAGTAATAATGTGACCTTTATATTAAATCACACCAAAAGACATTGCATGTCTCTGTGGCCTGCTGTCATAGACACAGAAGCTGACCACTTAGTTAGAGTGATGACAGCCCAACCCCCTTCTCACTTACATTCCCCCCTTGTGATGAGAAGCTTGTCTGTGAGGGTTTACCTTGGGGATGCCCCATCTGTCACTCTTTTCATATTGTCAGCCACAGTTGATCATCTCACTGTGAGCAAGATTCTCCTCAGGGCTTAAAGAAGACTGACTTCCTCAATCCATCTATCCAGGTGACAGTCATTTGCTGACACATGCTGTCAGGAAGTGCTTCTTTGCATCAGCCAGGGCTGCTTGGTGGTCCCCAGGTAAGATGCAACCCGATAATGGCTGCTGCCCCTTGCTCTTTTTGCTTAGTACTCGGTGTTCAAATGGGCACAGCTTCAAGGCTGCCTGCATGGTCTCACCAGAGGCTCTGCTTTTCTGTCTGAATATCTCATTATTCCTTCTGAGACTTACACTGCCACACTATGGGGCCCCCAAAGCTAATTCCTATGCTGTGTTCATTGATCCCATTAAGTCTTCAAGTTTTAATTTTGAAGTAACGTCAAAAAAAAAAAAAAAAAAAAAAAAAAAAAAAAGAGTTCAAGAAAAGTTCTGCTTCAAGAAAAACAGAAAGAATAGAACAAAGAATTCCTGTGTGCCCTTTCCAGATCCCCCACATGTTCATTTCCCATGTATGTGTTATCCTATATCTGTGCAGATACTGAATGCACACATATGAACACATGAGTTTATACTACTACATAGTCATAGATTCTCCCTATTGTTTTTTGTAAGCAGCCAGATTTTTAATGTCTGTTAACTCATGTATACAAAAGGTATACATCTAATTCTTATAGACAGAGTTATAAGGAAAGGCGTATTTGTGTCTGCTGATAAATGTTTGGTATTCACAGTGACCAGCATTCATGTAGCTACACAAGTCCACATTAACAGTAGATGCCTCTGAAGCACTGCAGAATCTAAGGGACTGTTTGGGAACCTTTGAATACCTGCCTTCACCACAGACTTCAAGGGAGAGGCTGCAGAAGGACACAGGTTTCAGTGGTAGCAGTGGAGATGAAGCCAGGAGCCCAGAGGGATGTGAGAACATGGTAAAGACCTGCTTGTAGATGAGGGTCACGGAGATGGAGACTTGACATTCTACGGGGCTGAGGGATGGCTCAGCAGTTAAGAGTTCTTGCTGTTCTTCCAGAGGACCAGAGTTTGTTTCCTGGCATCCTTGTGGCAGCTCACAGCTGTCTATAATTCCAGTTCTACTCTTAGATCTGATACCTTCTTCTAATCTCCAAAGGCACCAGGTATACACATGGTGCACATGTGGGTAGAACATTCATACACAGAAAACATAAAAAAGAAAAAGAAATTGATAAAGTTAATAGACAATTAAAATTTGTGACATGATGTGGAAGAAGGAAATTCATTCAGGAAAATAGGAAAAGAAAAGGAAATGTAACCATAAATAAGTTATTAAAATAAATGTACCAGACATGGTGTGCATGTCTTTAATCCCAGGAGTCAGGAGACAGAAGCAGGCAGATCTCTGAGTTTGAGGCCAGTCTGGTCTATAAAGCGAGTATCAGGACAGCCAGGGCAGTTATACAGAGAAATCAACCAATCAATCAATAAATGCAAATGGCTCAAGCAAATTGATCAGCGTGCATAAGGATCCTGAGTAAATGCATGTGTAGCAAAATACAAGATTAAAAAAGCATCCACCCATACAGTATTCTATATAAGGGCAACCGTGGGTACATACACCATTAACTATATCACAGGAGAAACAGATCAACAAGTTCTGTCTGAAGTATGAATATACTGCCAAACCAGTATATTCATAGCCAGGGCAAACAGGTCAAAGTTAAATAAAAGCCTAGAGGTGCAGAGTACCAGGATTTAACTGCGCTCATAGGGAATAGTATACCCACCAGGCAAATTTGTTTTGATCATACAGTGGGAATTAAAAAAATCAACTACCTGTCCACAGAGGAAGTGACAATAAATTCCAAAATTGGCATCATAAGATTTTCTGATATAATAATGTTAACAGAATTGAAAATAAACTTGAAAAGATTGCACTCTTTAGATGAGAGAGGAAATTATGAAGAAAAATATCAAATTCCTCCCAAAACTGCATAGCCTGCATGTCAAATTTCATAGTAACCTGCACAGACTGATGAACATTTACCACACGTTTAAAAAATTATGTGTCCAGCATTCAAGTCAAGAAAGATTAGCACAAGTGAACGGAGCAAACTCAAGCAAAAAGGAATACTAAAGATAGGAGAAGGGATCTAGAAACTAGAAAACGGGGGAAGGCAGTCTGTGCAGAAAGTGGCTCGGTTTGGAAAGTGCTTGCCTTGTAAAGGATCAGAGCTCAATCCTCCAGACCCACACAAGGCCTGGTGTGGTCCCAGCTACTTGTCATCTCAGTGCTGTTGATGTGGAGGCACATCGGTCCCTGGGGCTTGCTGCCAGCCAGCCTAGCCTGACTGTGAGCTCCCATCTCCAAAGCTAAAACGGTAGAATAACATTGAGGTGGTTCTCTGGTTTGCACACATACACACATACATACAAACACACACACCTTAGAAAGTAAAATGAGTGCAAGGATGGGAAATGGAATCAGGGAGCCGCTGGAGAAAGTGTTTAGAACCTTCTGGCAACTGTGATCATCTGTGCAAAGGCATTTTCTTATAAATACAAACTTAAGAAATTGTCCCAAGAAACACAACTGCAGGACACATCAAATGTGCTAACTATCTTAGCACTTCCTTGAGGGTGATGTGGTTACCTTCACCTGCAGACACAGGGAACACACATTCCCAAAGCAAGGGCGTGCAGAGCTGGCGTCTCCAGTTTGATGACAGACACCCACCCCTTCCCCCTCTTAGATGTTTAGATGGTTTCTAGAAAACTCAGATGGACCAGTGACCATCAAATAAACTGATGTAGCCAAGTGCCACCAGCTCCCAACCCCCAGTATTTTCCAAGTTAAACTAATCTGGCATTGAGTTCAAGAAACAGATAAACTCTATTTTACTGAAGATTCTTGAAGCTTCCCCAAATCCAGCTTGAGACTAGTTTCATCTGGAGCCCAAATTCTATGGCCTCTTTGTGGCTGGCAGCTGAACTCAGCACTGTGTGCCTTGTTCCAGAATACAAGGATGACTTAGTTGTTCAGATACATAGTTTTGTTTTTTGTTTTGTTTTGTTTTTGTTTGTTTTGGGGTTTTGTTTTGTGTTTTTGTTTGTTTGTTTGTTTTTGTTTTTGTTTTGAGACAGGATTTCTTCATGTAGCCCTGACTGTCCTGGAAATCACTCTGGCCTTGAAGTCACAGAGATCCACCTGCCTCTGCCTCCAGAGTGCTGGGATTAAAGGTGTGTACCATCACTGCATCCCTTTCCCCCTTTAAGTGTCAGAAAAATTGTACAGAAAAGAATTTCCTCTTGGGGATGGCAGACCTTGTTAGGGTCAGGCAAAAGGGCTAGCAACTGTCAATCCACATGTGGGGGCAGGGAAAGGGAAGGACACTCCAACTCCTCTGCTGTGATGCTGAAGTCTCGTGAGCCTTCCTAGAAGAGGCCAAACCTGTTTATGAGATGAGACTGTCATTACAGTGCCTTCATATCCACCCACTTGTACATCCATGCATAATACGTGTGTGTGTAAACTATGAGGCGCACAAAAAGGTAGAAAAGAGAAGTAAGCCCCTTTAAGGCAGTCAGAGCTCCAAGTCTAGAAACAGACATCAGCCTGGATGGAGGCCAGGAACATCGCTCCCCCTCTACCCAACTCAAAGCTGACCCTTTCAAATCTATAACAACCCACGACTCCAGCTGTGCTGGGATGTTTCCCAAAGTCACAGGCTGTAAGTGTCCTGCCCATCCTTCATCCCCACACTGCACGGTGTGCCGTTCCATTTCATCACATGTCCTCTGAGCATCTATCTCCTCTGTTCTGGATCTTTGGCTAGAGGCAGAACCATACACAAGACCCACCACTCCTGCCCTGACAACCAAATAATCTAGTGTTAGTGGATATGGTCAGCAAATACATCAGTCCTTGGCCCCAGCTAGGGATGAGTGCTGGATAAGGTAAGTCAGGAAAACTAATACAGGAGGCTCACACCTGATCTTGAAGATGGCTTTTTCCTCTTTTCTCTCTCTCTCTCTCTCTCTCTCTCTCTCT
>JADRCD010023844.1:0-14165 GCA_019843815.1 Montemys delectorum
TCAATTCAGACACAAAACGGCACAAAGTGCTCATGGCCAGCAGAGGTCACTGACACACAGGGATCTCCAGATCCACAAAATTGGAGTAGAGTTGTGAATGTCAAAATACTCTGAATGGTTTCAAGTAAATATGTCTTTAATTCTGATGGACATATTTTAATACAGGATGAAATCTGTTCAGAACAAAATGTAGAGTATTAGCAGGACAGATGTGACTCACCTGTGGGCACCAGGACCTCATCCTGAGGTAATATGAATCCCACAAATAGTTTTAAAACAAATGAAGTTGTGCTGAGGGGTTATTAAATTTGTCTGATGATTGAAACCCATGCCATGGATTTCAGAAACACTTGGCAGAATCCAGGACTAAGTGCATTATGAGAACTTCAGTAAAGGGCTGAAAAATACATACCAGAATATAATATCCTAAGAATATTTGTTTGAAAATAGTATTATTGAGTGTAGTATAACTAATGTTAAACCCCACAATCATCTCAGTTGTATTCTACAGTTCTTTCTGACAGAGATGGGTCAGCTGTATAAGAGGGAGTTACTCCCCTGTATGCATTAAAGCTACAGCACATCCTATAGTGATAGGGCATTGTTCTTGTCAAGGATGTACACTTTCTTCTCTGCAATAACTAATGGTCTGTTCTTACTCTAGGTTTAAATAGGAGACTTATTCTTACATGCTGGTGCTGCATGCAACGGCATATCTCTCAGGCTGCAGGGAATGCATCTTTCACTCTTGACTCATGGCATTCCTCTAGTTATGTAATTAAGCAGGTATTCCCATTGCACTGTTCTACCATAACGAAGGAGTAACTGAAGGAATAAAAAAGTAGGAAAAATTTGGGCAATGTGAATCTCAAGTGTTGTTAGAAATATAAGTATACATGTAGAAGCATGTAAAAGCTGATTGTTAAAATGTTGTCTTTGCAGGTGAAATTAAGGAGATAGTAACAAATACAAGGAATGTTCCTTTGCACATCAATAAATCAAACTTTAACTTTCCTTACAGATTCACTAGGAGCATTGATTGTCTTCAATTTCTATAAAGCCTCATACATACATTAATAGAAATTTCATGAAGGAGTTTTTCAGAATAAAACTTATATATAGTGTTTAGTTATACACCAGTAATTAGTCTTATTGTTTCTTGAACTTTTCACTGTGGACAAAGATAGGAACTCTCAAACTTAGGAAGCCAGAAGAGTGTGAAGATGGGTGATTTCCTGTGAGTGTTTGTGTCTCTTTCCTGCAGTTAATCCTACTTTTCCTTGCTCACCTTAACATTCAGTCATTTCTCTTGATGTAGGGAGGAGCTAATACATACCATGATAAATGATGGAATTATATGTAGGGGGATTAAAAATCTATTAGGGCAGGCTCTTTATAACTACACGCATCACCCAGAGATTTTCCTTCTGCAATGTAAAGACAGTACATTGTTGTAAAATCATAGGAGCTTCATCAAACAGTATCCATTCCACAATCAGATATCATTTCAAAATTCTACTGACCTGGCATTTAAAGAAGCACAATATAATTAGGAAGATTCCAAAATCATCCACACCACACAGTCATGGTGATATTCCTAAATCTGTTTCTATGCTGCCCTGACTCTCAGAAAGATGACAGAGCATTGCAAAAGGCTCCAGCTATAATAATGAGCTGAAAAGTCTCTAATAGATAAGACAGAGAGAGCATTCCATACATGATATAGAGTGAGATTAGATACAAAAAAGGTACAGTGAGTGAGTCACACATTTGTCTGCACATAATTCTGACAACCCACATAATTCTACCCTCACCTTTGAAAAGCCAAGAATGAATTGACTCAACAGGCAGATAACAGAGACACTTTGAAAATAAATTAGTTACTTTGTGTAATGGAAAGAGAGCATAAAACAAGTAAATGCTAAATACTTTTTTCAAGTTTTCAACATGTTGATCTATCAGGAAAATGTAAATTAATAAGGTTGTTTGTGATTTCATCTAATCCAACCAAGATTGACATTTGTTAAATGAACAAGTAATACAAAATGCTGCTGAGTAACTGCTGAAAGTAGAAACGTAATGCATAATTGGTTTAACCTGTTTTATTTCCTATGGAATTTTGTCTGAACAGTCTCCCAGAAGGTAAAAATACAAATGTAATGTGGTTTAACTACATCAGTACTGCACTATCACTAAGGACTCTGTAGTGGAAACATAGCAGATATTCTATGCAACAATAAGACATTACACAAAGATTTAGAAAAGATGATAACACATATTATATGTGGAGAAAGAGAAGAAAACTAGGAAGAGTGTGGATTTATTAATAAGGTAGAATAAATCAGGAACCCAAGTGTGAAAGGAAGCTTGGCACTGGCTTGAGACATTAAAATCACAAGAGGAGAAAAATGCCTGTGGGGAGGTTGGTCTTGGATGGGCTGGTAGGATGATATATAGATGTGTTCCCTGTGATTTCTACAGTATTAGTGCTATTTCATGCTAGACTAATACTATAGCAAGCCAGAGAGAGTGATGGTCTATTTTAATAACCGAGAGAAATCAGAATCTACCATCCCCAGTTATAAAGGCAAAGCTGGCTCCCTGCATGCAAATGCATTTTCTACCTCTAAGTTAAATCTCCTCCTGAGCTCTGGCAGTTCCTATCTCTCTCACTAAAGGCTGATATCTGAAGAAAAGGGGTGTAGCCAAAAAGATGACAGTACTGAGTCTTCTGTACCTGTTGACAGCCCTTCCTGGTGAGTGTTGCCATTTCATACATGTGCCTTGTGGGTTATTTGAAAATGTATGATCGACAGAATTGACTCTTCTTCTCTGAAGGTGTCCTGTCAGAGGTGAAGCTTCAGGAGTCAGGACCTGGCCTGGTGAAGTCCCTTACCTGCTCTGTCACTGGCTACTCCATCACGAGTACTTCCTGGAGCTGGATCCGGCAGTTTCCAGGAAACAAACTGGAATGGATGGGGTACATAAGCTCTGGTGGTAGCACTAACTACAACCCATCTCTCAAAAATCGAATGTCCATCACTCGAGACATATCCAAGAACCAGTTCTTCCTGCAATTGAATGCTGTGACTGCTGAGGACACAGCCACATATTACTGTGCAAGAGACACTGTGTGGAGTCTTCAGTGTGAGCCCAGGCATAAACCTCCTTGTAAAGCAGCTCTGTACCGACAGGGGGCAGGCAGCATAACAGCTAACATAGGAAATTTACTTTAGAGTAAGGAAAAACAATTCTTGTCCAAAACTGTGGCATGAGACTCCTGCTATACAAGAAGACACATTTTTGTTAAGATCTTCAGTTAATATAATACCCACAGCCCACTTCCTATGTTTGGTTGAAAACTATCTGTACTTACTAAGGAGCAAGTCATCTACCTTATGTTTTACTTTTCAAGTTCTGATCTGCTAGGCTGGCTAAATATCTGTTTTCTGTTCTTATACTCATAATAGAATTATTTGTTCTTTATTGTAACCTTATTAATCTGTTGTGAATTACAAAATCTTGTTACCGAATCAACAGCTGAAGACACAACCTAGAGTAAATGTTTTCATTGATCATTAATTTTTCACAAGCCTATTCTTTTTTTTTTTTAATTAGGTATTTTCTTTATTTATATGTACATTTTCCCTTTCCCATTTTCCCCTCCAAAACAAACAAACAAACAAAAAAAAAAACCAAGAACAAACCCCTTTTGCCTCCCCCCTCCCAATGCCTGTCACCCCACCCTTTCCCACTTATTGGCCCTGGCATTCCCCTACACTGAGGCACAAAACCTTCACAAGGCCGAGGTCCTTTACTCCTATTGATGATCCTCTACTATATACCTGCTGCCAGTACATTCAATCCCACCCTGTATAGTCCTTGATTGGTGGTTGGGTCCCTGGGAGCTCTGAGGTTACTAGTTAGTAATTGTTGTTCGTCCTAATGGGCTGCAAACCCTTCAGCTCCATAGAACCTTTCTCTAACTCCTTCATTGGGGACCGTGTACTCAGTTCAATGAATGGCTGTGAGTCTCTACATCTGTATTAGTCAGGTATTGTCAGAGCCTCTTAGGAGATAGCTATATGCTTGTCCTTCCTTCAGGCTCTGCTCCATAGTTAATCTCTACCACTCCTTCTATGGGTGTTTGATTCCCATTTTTAAGAAGGAATGAAATGTCCACCTTTTAGTCTTCCTTCTTCTAAAGTTTCTTGTGGTTTGTAGGTCGTTCTTCCTGTATTCCAAACTTCTGGGCTAATAACCACTTATCAAAGAATGCATACCATATGTGATCTTTTGTGGTTGGGTTACCTCACTCAGGATGATACTCTCCAGATCCATCCATTTCCCTAAGAATTTTATAAATTCATTGTTTTTAATAGCTGAGTAGTACTCCATTGTGTAGATGTACCACAAGCCTATTCTTTATGTCTCTACAACATGTGTTTTTCAAGTATGAGTGCTCACTGTAATCCTTTCTCAAACTGAAGCAGCTTCTGTCATTGTATGAGAAAGGGGCACATTCTATTCTTGATTCTAACTTAAAAATTTATATCAATTTTCCTAACTTTCTAACTTCAAACTTTCTATCAGCTACCCTAATTTCTAAAAATTACTTTCTTAAACTACTTAAATCAACTCAGACATTCCATGAAATCATTAATTCATCTGGACTGCATTATCTCAAGAACTGTCATCTTCATGTGATCTGCAAGAAGCTTGCCCAACAGACTGTGCTATTACCCAGGAAGTAATCATACCATGCTCTAGGAAGTGAAGGTCTCCCAGTGTCCACTCACACCAAGCCAAATAATTGATGAGTATGACAAACTCATGCATGAGAAAGCACATCAGTAGCAAGCAATGTAGGGATAAGTTTTCTGGGGTCACTCCAAAACAGAGCATACCAGTTGCAACTGAGCAGGACAATGAGTTATCTCCAGAGAGCTCACTTGCCCACTGTTGTTGTGCCTGCATAGAGACTGCCAGCTCCCCAAGTCCATTTCCCACCTGTCTTAGTCAGGGTTTCTATTCCTGCACAAACATCATGACCAAGAAGCAAGTTGGGGAGGAAAGGGTTTATTCAGCTTACTTCCACATGCTGTTTATCACCAAGGAAGTAAGGACTGGAACTCAAAAAGGTCGGGAAGCAGGAGCTGATGCAGAGGCCATGGAGAGATGTTCTTTACTGGCTTGCTCAGCCTGCTCTCTTATAGAGCCCAAGGCTTCCAGCCCAGGGATGGCACCACCCACAAGGGGCTCTACCCCCTTGATCAGTAATTGAGAAAATGCCCCACAGCTGGATCTCATGGAGGCACTTCCCCAACTGAAGCTCCCTTCTCTGTGATAACTGCAGCCTGTGTTATGTTGACACACAAAACCAGCCAGTACAATTGACCTCTTGTCAACTTGAAACACAAACACATCACTATTAAGCCTTATTCATCCCCAAGATCTAAAGTCCCACACTCCTTACATATTAAAATTCAATCAATTCAAAATGTCCAATACCTTTTAAAATTCAAAGTCTCTTAACTGTGGGCTCCACTAAAATACATTCTTCCTTCAAGAGGGAAAAATATCAAGGCACAGTCACAATCAAAAGCAAAACCAATGTGTGGGATCCAACTCACAACCTTCTGGGCTCCTCCAAGGGCTTGAGTCACCTCTCCAGCTCTGCCCTTTGTAGCACACATCTTGTCTTCTGGGCTCCAGATGCCTGTACTCTACTGCTGCTGCTGTCCTTGGTGGTCACTGCATGGTACTGGTGTCTCCAAAACACTGCTGTCTTCTGCTGTAACTAGGCTCCACCAATAGCCTCTCATAGGCTCTCTTAATGGTGCCAAGCCTCAACTCCATTGCATGACACCTTCAGTTCTGGGCCATGAATTGCTACTGAGGCTGCATCTTCACCCATGGTCCTCCATGGCCTCTCACTGTGCCGAGCCTCTGCTGCTCTTCATGACCCCTTCATGCTGGCAAAACCAGTATCACCTGGGTGACTTTTATACGTTACCAAGTTCTGCTGCAGCACAAGCTACAACCTTGGCTATCTCTGGAACACAACCTCTTTGTGTTCTCAGAAAACACTCCCCAGAAGATGTCACCTCAGTGATACTGGTCTCTTCTTAATCACCGCTAATTTCTTAGCTCCAGCTAACCAGCATCAATAGTCCCAGTAATGCAAAGTTTTTGCTTTAGTAGTTTTGGTATCTTGTTAATCACAGCTGCTTCTTCAGCCCCAGCTAACCAGAACCACAGAATCTTCACAATCAAAATAGCAACGGCCCTGATAGAGTCTTTAATCTTCCCTCTGAAATTTCACAAGCCAGGCCTCCATCTTCTGGACTGTTCTCAACATGATCTTCCAAGCTCCTACAGAACATCCCACAGAGTTCTTAACAGTGGCTCTTCTAGCTCAAAGTTCCAAAGTCCTTCCACAGTCCTCCCCAAAACATGGTCAGATCGTCACAGGAGTACCCCACTATTCTGGTACCAATTTGTCTTAGTCAGGGTTTCTATTCCTGCACAAACATCATGACCAAGAAGCAAGTTGGGGAGGAAAGGGTTTATTCAGCTTACTTCCACATGGCTGCTGATCACCAGAGGAAGTCAGGACTGGAACTCAAGCAGGTCAGGAAGCAGGAGCTGATGCAGAGGCCATGGAGGGATGTTCCTTACTGACTTGCTTCCCCTGGCTTGCTCAGCCTGCTCTCTTATAGAACCCATGACTTCCAGCCCAGGGATGGCACCACCCACAAGGGGCCCTACCCCCTTGATCACTAATTGAGAAAGTGCCCCACAGCTGGATCTCATGGAGGCACTTCCCCAACTGAAGCTCCCTTCTCTTTGATAACTGCAGCCTGTGTCAAGTTGACACACAAAACCAGCCAGTACACCACCTTAGGTGCTAATGAAATTGAATGATTGCTGAGAAAGTTTGAATCAGTTTTCATTGGGGTATGACATCTTGGAAGTAACCTACATACTATGGGGTGAATCCTACAACCAAATCAATTAAATAAAAATTATTGGACTCAGTGACTTGCTCATTAATAAAACAATCAAGATGATTAATGAAAGATCTGTATTTTTGTGATGTATCAAGGAGAAACAGGGTGAAGACATAGGCCAAAATATATAATTCGTAATATATTACAATGATGAACAAAATTTTCAAGGAATAAACAATTAGTTTAAAATAAAAATAAAAATTTTGCATGTGTTTATAATTTCATAGAGATAAATACTGAAAATTCTGCATTTTCCTCATAACATGTTCATTTTCTTAAATTGTGTCCACAACTCCAAATAATCCATTTCTTTTCATTAGAGAATTTCATTTTTATTTCATTACAAATTTGTGTAAATAATTGTATGTAATTGTGCCATATGAAAGAACTTCAAATGAGAGTATTGTATTTTATATATATAAATATACCTTATTTGATAAAGTTATTACCAATTTTATCCATTTTTCTAATAGTGATGTAAGTTTCTTATTTGTTACAAATGAGAAATTTTGCTGTGTTGTTCATACGTCATGCTATCTTTTAATCACTGACTTGTTGACAGAAACGTAGTCCATGAGGGTAGTATGTATAGCCAATACCATGAGGACAGTGCGTGTAGCCAAGGTCAGAGAGCAGTGTGTGCACCTGAGAGGAATTCTTATATATGTTTGGTCTGAAGAGAAACTTTTTCAGGAAGAGCTTTGTTTGCTGAAGTATCTATAAGCTGGAGTTGCAGAAATAAATTTGGGCCTTGATCAGAACATTGTCTTGGCTCCATGGTTCTCTAGCCCCCTCCCACCCACTTTTCATTTCCAGCCTTCCTTTCAGGGGATCTCTGCTTGATGAAAAGCAGCCAGACAGCTACAGGTGGTATCCAAACAGGGACATGAAAATGGGAGCCTTGCTGAGAAAAGCTGCTTTGGTTGGAGGGATCCATGGAACTAAGTGAAAGTAAAAGACAATTCCAACTACAGGTGAGTAACTATATCAGCAGGTCAATGAGCTATTAAAGACTGTACTTGTAAAGCAACTAGGCTGAGATGGAGCTTACCCAATGCCGACCCACCTAGAATAGTAGCAGAGAAATGGGGTGGGGCAATACAAATAATGAATTTGTCCACAGCCTGAAAGAACTGCTTCAAGCAGCTAGAAGAGCGGGGTTTAGAAAAAACAAAGATGGGAGATTTTCTTAGCTCAAGTAGACACATGTTGTCCTTGGTTCCCAGAAATAGGAACAGTAAATGTATAAACTTGGAAAAAAGAATTGGAATACACACAACAGATCATTACATTGTACATGGACCTGTAAAGCTCCTGGAAGACACTTTTTCTTTGTAGGCTTTAATCAGGGATGCTTTAGACCCTCCACATGAGTCTCAAAAAATGAAAGAATTAATATAGACAAGCTGAGGAAGAATTGGGAAAGCAAGATTTAAAAAAGCAGGGTCCTAGGGAGCAACAATTAGTAGCTGCCATTGTGCCTTCTCTCCCTTCTCTGGCAGAATTCTCAGAAGAAGAAGATGAAGAGTTAGACCATGGACATGGGAGAGAAAGTAGGTTTCATAATTTGTCCCCTCTCCTGGACACTTTGGCCAAAGAGAAGAAAAATTAATGTAAGCTGTTTCAGAGCTCTCCTAGGGACAGGAGGAGGTGGAGGAGGTTGGGAGACGTCCTGCTTCCTCTCTGGTTGTACTGGATAAATCTTTAATTCTGGTTCTGGTTCTCTTAGGTGGGATATCTTGATGCCATTGGTGGCACATTTATTTTTCTTCCCTCTCTGTCTATTGTCTGTCTCTGTCTATTGTCTGTCCTTGTTGTGTCTGTCTGTTTTCATTTCGTTGTTTGATTGCTTGTTGTTCCGTGTTTCATGTTAAAAAAAAATGGTTAAAACTATCTGAACTGAGTACACGGTCCCCAGTGAAGAAGTTAGAGAAAGGTTCTATGGAGCTGAAGGGTTTGCAGCCCCTTAGGACGTACAACAATTACTAACTAGTACCCTCAGAGCTCCCAGGGACCCATCCACCAATCAAGGACTATACAGGGTGGGATTGAATGTACTGGAAGCAGGTATACAGTAGAGGATTGCAAATTTGATCATCAATAGGAGGAAAGGACCTCAGCCTTGGGAAGGTTTTGTGCCCCAGTGTAGGGGAATGCCAGGGCCAATAAGTGGGAGAGGGTGGGGTGGCAGGCATGGGGAAGGGGGAGGCAAAAGGGGTTTGTTCTTGCTTTTGTTTGTTTGTTTGTTTGTTTGTTTGTTTTGGAGGGGAAGATGGGAAAGGGAAAATGTACATGTAAATAAAGAAAATACCTAATTAAAAAAAAAAAAAACTTTATCTGATGACTGTCCACAACTTGATTTAGTTTTAAGTTGTTCACAAAGAAAAAAAAGATAGAAAAGAAAAGCAGTCTCAATTTGCACAACACTGATAAGTTACCCTTCTCCTGTAGCAGGGAGTCAAGCACAGCTAGAGCCCTGCTAGGGGCTCATGGTCTGCTCAAGCTAATCTTAAGGGTGCCAGCAGCTTCTTGGCTTCTATGGTAAGGGAGCTTATAGCTATTTTTCCTAGAAAAATCTCTGTGATTTTGTTTATTGGTTTCAGCATGTGACAAGGTGCTCTTCTCTAGAAATTAAAGCTAGAAAAAGTAAGACGATTTTGTGTGGTCTAAGTTTATCAGATGTGTTTAGTCCGATAAAACAAAACTTCGTTTTGGTTCTGACTGCTTTTAAAAGTATAAATATATTCTGCATATCTTGTCTATAGAGTATTGGCATCTAAGTTTTTTGGTATGATTAAAAATTTGTAACATTGGTAACAAATTTAGCTTAAAACTGGTAACTCAGGGTTGAAGTTATTCTAAACAACACGTGACACGAGCCAAACTGAGAAGACAGGTCTCAAAAGATACTTCTAAATTGGGATAATTTATATAATTCTTATCACAGAAGCTAGACTTATAGAAGATAGGATTTTTTAAAGAATGTCTCTTTAATGAGGTACTAATAGCTACACTGAGTCGGGCAGTGGTGGCATATGCTTTTAATTCCAGCACTTGGGAGACAGAGGCAGGTGGATTTCTGAGTTTGAGGCTAGCCTGGTCTACAGAGTGAGTTCTAGGACAGCCAGGGCTATACTGAGAAACACTGTCTTGAAAAACCAAAAAAGAAAAATAGAAAAAAGAATAGCTGCACTCACCTGCATTCATACATAGATCTGGATGCCAAACTTTGTAACATGAAAGTAATTCACTTGGTATTTATTTTATAGAGAATGGATTGTTTACACTGTTACAAACTGGGTATTGCTTTCCAAAATTATGGTTATGCTCTAATATTGCAAAAGAAACTTAAAAATATAAAATATTTAAGCTTAAAATATAAAAATATAAACTTAAAGAACTTAATTTTTTGTTATTCCTTTTGTTCTTCATTAAACTGAAGGGCTGCAAAAGTTAGAGAGTGACTGTATCTGTGGGGCACTCATGCACAGCGCTCCTCAAACCCACTCATTCATACAGAAACATGACATTAGACTTACAATGTGGACCAATAATTCTTAGCCAGTATAGAGAACCAAATGCATTTTTAAACTTTTTTTTTCAAACCGTTTTGGTGTTTTTAATTCCAAACTCTAATGTGATCATCCTTTACCTATAACTAATTCTTCAAATAAGGTTGTTTTTGTTTTGCTTTTCTTAAGAGGGAGGAGAGGCAGGGATGAGGACAGCAGTTGAGTTGACTGTTTCACAGCAGTCCTCTGTCAAAAGGGATCAATAGTGTGGATTCATCTTTCTTCACCTCCAAGTAAAGTTTGGACACCATATTATGAAGCTGCTGCTATGTTAGTACAGAGATGTAGGACAGACTCATTAAAGTATTTTGGGAAAGAATCTGATGAAATATTTATTCTGTATTTCAAAATACAATTAATTTGGTTATTACAGAATACTGCTATTTGGAATATTGTATATGCAAACTTTTTAGGCAAATTTTACAATCATTATCCAAAACACAAGTTGTCAGAATTTGCCACTATGCATATTTTTGTATTTACTGTAAATTTACACATGCAGCCAACACAGGATGCATTTACTGTATTTATAGACAGTTCATTAAATGAAAATTCAGCATATGTAATTGAGTCACATGTTTATTCTCTCGAGTTTCCCCCTGCTTCACAAATAATTGAATTACTTGCTATAACCACTGTTTTTGAAATGTTGAAAAATCAAGCTTTTAATTTGTAGACTGATAGCCAATATATAGCTCATGGTTTACAATTGCTTGAAATTGTTTCATATTTTTAGATATTCCTAATTCTGAAATTTTGCTATCATTTATGCAAATACAAGTTAATTTAAGAGAATTTACTGTTCCTTACATTTTAGGATATTTAAGTGCTAATACTGGATTGCCTAGACCCAGGGCAATGCCACAGCAGGTTTAGGTACCAGGCAGATTATAGGCATTACACAGAAACAATTAGTCAAACAATATCATTCTTTATATCAGCAAAATAATAATAGTTTGAAAGAACAATTTGGTATTTCTAGAGAATATGTACATCAAATTGTAAAGACTTGTCCTCAGCATCTATAATTTCTTCATGTTCAACATAATGATATTAATCCTTGAGGAGTCATAGCTAATCAATTATGGCAAATGGATGCTACTCATATTTCTGATTTTGAAAAATTAAAAAATATATATACATGTGATTGTTGATACCTTCTCAGGCTTTCTAGTTACAACTGCTTTATTAGGAGATGCAACTAAAAATGAAAGTAGACACTGCTTACGTTGTTTTCCTGTTCTTGGTGTTCCAAATTAGATTAAGACAGATAATGAGACTGGCCATTTCAGACAAACATTTGAGATGTTTTGATAACAATTTAATATTACTCATATTACTAGGATTCCTTATAATCCTCAAAGACAAGGTATTGTGGAATAGGCCCAAGGAACTTTAAAATGATATCTTCATAAAATAAAAACAGTGGGAATTATATTCCTGCTCCCCATAAAATTATGTAAATCATGCAGTTTTATTTTAAATTTTAAAATTTGGATGGCAAGGAATTCTCTGAGTGTGTATGGCACCCTACAACTCAGAATACTTATGGCTAATTGAAATATAAAGACCAACTTACTACCATATGACATGATCCCTATCAGGTATTAATATGGGGAGTAGGACATGTTTGTGTTTTTTTTTCTGCAGGATTCTGATGGAGCATGCTAGAAACCAGAGTGGTTAGTGATTCACACTGATGCTGAGACAAAGAATGATGGTGATTGTGAACTTATAGACTTCCCTGACAATAGTTATATGGAAGCTATATTGAGTCTATGTCTCTGATCCAATCCTTTTACATCCAAGGATATGGTAAGGACTAGAAGTTTGGTAATGGTAAACAACACTAAGTTGATGGATATCCCTGCTGGAAGAAATTTCACTATCAGTAGAGGAATCAATTACCACGGATTGGAAACTGGTGTCTCCCTATGCTTTTCTAAGCAGACTGCTACTGGATGTCTGAGAGAATCTCTTACTGCATTGCAGGGAAAAGATCTTGACTCATGCAAAGTTGGTTTAAATGACATTCGAGTAACATTACCCACTGGCCAAGAGACTGAGGGATAGCAGGCAACACAGCATTTTCTTCATTGTAGGATATGAGAATACACAAATATCACAATTCCCTAGAAAAGATGTCTGGGGAATAAGCCTGTGCTTTATCAGCCTCATGGGACTGACTTCAAGATTTTGGACAGGTGGAAATATAGGGAGGTGGCTAATATGATTAATTATGCTACTGGCTTTACATTTTCACCTATCCTCTACTCATCAGTCAGGTGGAGCATCCTTTATTTAATAAAATAGAAAAGGGAGAGTGAGAGTAAGGTCTTGAGAGCAGTGTGTATAGCTAAAGCCATGAGAGGACTGTGTGTAGCCAAGATTAGAGAACAGTGTGTGCATCCAAGAGGAACTCTTATCTATATTAAATCTCTGAAGGAATTTTCCCAAGAAGAGCTTTGTTTGCTGAAGTGCTTTAGGCTGGAGCAGCAGAAATAATGAGCCTTAATCAGGACATTATCTTGGCTTCATGCTTCTGTTGCCTCCCACAGTTTTCATATCCATCCCTCCTTTCAGGTGATCCATGCTCGAGCATAAGCCACTGAACAGCTACATTTTGTTTTCATATTCCCTCCTGTGAGTATTTTGTTCACCCTTCTAGGAAGGACCTAAGAATCCACATTTTGTCTTCCTTATGCTTGAGCTTCATGGGATCTGTGAATTGTATCATGTGTATTCTGAGCGTTTGGCCTAATATCCACTTGACAGTGAGTGAATAAGATGTGTGTTGCTTGTTATTGTGTTATCTCACTCAGAATGGTATTTTCTAGTTCTATCCATTTCCCTAATAATTTCATGACTTCATTGTTTTTAATAGCTGAGTAGTACTCCATTGTGTAAATGTACCACATTTTCTGTATTCATTCCTCTGTTAAAGGACATCTGGGTTGTTACGAGCTTCTGGTTATTATAAATAAGGCTGCTATGAGCATTGTGGATCATATGTCCTTGTTGGAGCATCTTTTGGGTATATGCCTAGAAGTAGAATAGCTGGGTCCTCAGATAATATTATGTCCAATTTTCAGAGGAAATTCAAGACTGATTTCCAGAGTCATTATACCAGCTTGCAATCCCACCAACAATGGAAGAGTGTTCTTCTTTATCCATATCCTCTCCAGCATCTGCTGTCACCTGAGTTTTTGTCCCTAGCCATTCTGACTGGTGTGAGGTGGATTCTCGGGATTGTTTTGATTTGCATTTCCCTGATGACTAAGGATGTTGAACATTTCTTGAGGTGCTTCTCATACATTCAGTATTATTCTGTTGAGAGTTCTTTGTTTATCTCTGTACCCCATTTTTAATAGGGTCATTTGAATCTTTGGAGTTTAAGTTCTTGAATTTTTGTATATATTGGATTTAGCCCTCTATCAAATTTAGGATTGGTAAAGATAGTTTCCCCAATCTGTTGGTTGTTGTTTTGTCTTATTGACAGTGTCCTTTGCCTTACAGAATATTTGAAATTTTATGATGTCCCATTTGTAACTTCTTTTTTTGTTGTTTTGTTTTGTTTTTT
>JADRCD010023855.1:0-10402 GCA_019843815.1 Montemys delectorum
GGGGGGGTGGGGCGACATCCGGCCAGTGCTTGCTCTTTGGTTGGTGGTTCAGTCTCTGGGAGCCCCAAGGGATCAAGGTTAGTTGACTCTGTTAGTCTTCCTGTGGAGTCTCTATCACCTCCAGGTCCCACAGTTGTCCTCCAACTCTTCTACAAGAGTCCTCAAGTTTCATCTAATGTTTGGCTATGGGTATCTGCATCTGTTTCAGTCAGCTGCTGGGTGGAGCCTCTCAGAGGACATGCTAGGCTCCTGTCTGCAAGCATAATAGAGTATCGTGGCGTCAGCGTCAGGGTTTAGTTCTTGCCATGGGATGGGTCTCAATTTGGTTGGCCCTTTGCTCTGTCTCTGCTCTCTTTGTTTCTGAGCATCTTGTAGGCAGAACACATTTCAGGCCTAAGGATTTGTGGGTGGGTTGCTGTCCTTATCCTCCCACTGGAAGTCCTACCTAACTACAGGAAGTAGCCACCTCATGACTCATATCTCCCACCTCTGTGAGTCTCAGCTAGAGTTGCCCCATAAACACCCCAGAGCCTCCCCTCATTCCAGGTCTCTGGCACATCCTGAGGCTGCCCCCCCCCGCACTGATTTATATTCTCTCTCCCCTAAACCTGTCCCTATATCTGCCTTCCCCCAGCTCCCTCCCCATCCCTTCCCCTATCCAGTTTCCCCCTTCCATTCACCTCCAATATCTATTTTATTTCCCCTTCTAAGAAAGATTCAACCATGTGGATTATAATATGGCTTTCCTGTACTTATGGCTAATATCCACTTATAAGTGAGTACATTCCATGCATGTCCTTTGGGTATGGGTTGCCTCACTCGGGATGACATTTTGTAGTTCCATCCATTTGCCTGCAAAGTTCATGATGTCCTTGTTTTTAATAACTGAGCAGAATTCCATGTGTAGATGAACCACATTTTCTTTACCCATTCTTTATTTGAGGGACATCTAGGTTGTTTCTAATTTCTAGCTATTATGCTGCTGTGAACATAGTGGAGCAAGTGTCCTTGTGGGATGGTGGACCATCTTTTGAGTATACGCCCAGGAGTGGTATAGCTGGGTCTTGAGGTAAAACTATTCCCAGTTTTCTAAGAAACTACCATACTGATTTCCAGAGCGGTTGTACAAGTTTGCACTCCTACCAGCAATGGAGGAGTGGGTGTTCCCTTGCTCTACAACCTTGGCAGCATCTGCTGTCCCTTGAGTTTTTGATCTTAGCCATTCTGATGGGTACAAAGTGGAATCTCAGAGTCATTTTGATTTACATTTCCCTGACGGCTAAGGACTTTGAACATTTCTTTAAATATTTATTTGCCATTCGAGATTTCTCTATTGAGAGTTCTGTTTAGCTCTGTACCCTATTTTTAAATGAGGTTATTTGAGTTGTTGGTGTCTAACTTCTTGAGTTCTCTATATAGTTTGGATATTAGCCCACTGTCTGATGTAGGGTTGGTGAAAATCTTTCCCTAATATGTAGGCTGCCATTTTGTCCTATTGACAGTGTCCTTTGACATACAGATTTTTTTCAGTTTCATGAGGTCCCATATATTAATTATTGATCTTAGTGCTTGAGCTTTTGGTGTTCTGTTGAAGAAGTTGTCTCTTGTACTAATGAGTTCAAGGCTATTCAGCTAATTTTCTTATTTCACTCAGAATCATCTGCCTAAGGAATGAACTGCCCACAGTGGGTCAGGTTTTCCTATACCAATTAACCATCAAGACAGTCCCTCACAGCCAGGCCCATAGGTCAATGTGATAAAGACAATTGCCATAGAGACTCTATCCCTAGGTGATTCTGAGCTGTGTCAAGTTGACAGTTAGTGCTCACTAGGACAATGAACAAGAATGCTTGCTGTGCAGGCCTGCATCAGGATCTATATTCAGATCCCTAGGGCTTACATCAAAATCAAGAGTGGTCATATATACCTGTCACCTTAGCGCTGTGACAGGGGTACAATATAAGAAAATTTCTGAGCTGGATGGGTCTAGCTGAAAATAGCAAGCTCCAGGTTTATTGAGAAATCCTATCTCAAAGAGGTAAGGCAAAGAATGACAGAACAGGATACCCAATGTCATCTTCTGTCCTCCTCGTGCACAGGCACAAGCAAGCACACCTTCACACGCACATACACACACACACACACACACGCATGCACACTCACACAACCAGCCTACCCAAGAGAGGCATAGTGTCCTGAATGGAAACTAGGACCTACTGGTGTCTCAGCATGTTTGGAGAAAACTAGGTGGTAACCCCAATTTGTAGTGGTTTTTTTTTTCCCTTGGTAGAAATATTCCCCGCATGTTTAATTTCAGATGATCACAGTACTCTTGAATATTTAACACCATAGATGTTTACATTCCTGTGTATCATCATTGAAAAAAAAAATAAGAGAACAGCTTAAAGAGAGAGGGTTTATTTTAGCAGGTCTCCGAGTAGCACCCTGAGAGGGACTTGCAGCAGAGCTCCGATCTCCCCACCTGGAGAAGTGATTTTGTACACACTGAAAGTCCATCCAGACTCCCTCTGGGCACTCTTTGCAGAAGACAGTTGCCTGGACACTGTGGGACTTGAAGTGGCCCAGGAGTCCTTCCTGGCAGACTTTTCTGCTAATGACTTACTTCCTGGGGTTGAAGGGGATAATCGTGCACTACAATAAGGAGACCAGAGGAGCCTGGGAGGCTGTGAGAGCTGGGCAGTACCATTCCTTAGACAGATGGTTCTGGGTGGTACAAAAAATTAGCTGAATATCCTTGAACTCATTGGTATAGGTGGACAGAGAGAAGGGTGTACAGGGAGCAAAGGTGAGAGTGCTTCTCAAGAATAGAATCACCTTACACTTCCCTGTCTTTCTTGTGTCGTGAGTGTGAGTGTGAGTGTGTGTGTGTGTGTGTAGGGGGAGGTGAAGGTGTGCTTGCTTGTGCCTGTACATGAGGAGGTCAGAGGAAGACATGGGGTATCTTGTTCTATCATTCTCTGCCTTATCCCTTTGAGACAGGGTACGAGGATATAGTCCATCTGAGTAGGAAAGGAGTGGCGACCAGCACACAACCAGAAAGAGATGAATGAATGTGCTTGTCCACTTACTCTCTCCTTTTTATTAGACCAGACACTTCGGGTGGGTCTTCCCATCTCAACTAAGCTAATCTAGAAAATCCCTCACAGCTTGTCCAGGGGTCTGTCTCCCAGCTCATTCCAGATCTGTCAAGTTGATACTCCGCACTAACCACTGAGAATCCAGTAATATCTGTTTTCAAACTGATGTTGAAGGAGACAATTGCAAAGTTCCAAATGACAAAGTTGAGTCAAAAACTATTACAGTATGTGGGCTGTCAATTAAGTTCAACAGTATAGCTCTTGCCTAGCACATGTAAGACTCTGGGTCCAATCCCTAGCACTTCAAAAAGGAAGACAGGGAGGGAGAGAGGGAAGGAAAGAAAGAAAGTGGGGAAGGCATCCATGCGTGTAAGGCTGTTCTGTTCTTGAGAGCCATTCCCAGCTTTGCTCCCTGTACATCCTGCTCTCTGTCCACTGCCCAGCTCTCACGGCCTCCCAGGCTCCTCTGGTCTCCTTATTGTAGTGCACGATTATCCCCTTCAACCCCAGGAAGTAAGTCATTAGCAGAAAAGTCTGCCAGGAAGGACTCCTGGGCCACTTCAAGTCCCACAGTGTCCAGGCAACTGTCTTCTGCAAAGAGTGCCCAGAGGGAGTCTGGGTGGACTTTCAGTGTGTACAAAATCACTTCTCCAGGTGGGGAGATCGGAGCTCTGCTGCATAACCCCCTTAGGGTGCTGCTCCAAGACCTGCTGCACAGCCCCCTTAGGGTGCTGCTCCAAGACCTGCTGCACAACCCCCTTAGGGTGCTTCTTGGAGACCTGCTTCACAGCCCTTCTCAGGATGCTGCCCTCTATTGTGGCACCTAGTGGTTCAAACAGTCAGGAATGAGAAACACTACTGCCCCAGGTCCACCAAATGCCGGAGGTAAAGCAACCTTGTAGATTGGTCAGAGTGCTGTGATAATCAAGCCTGCTTCTGACACCTCCAGTGACCATGTAAACTGCCTCTATGAGTACTTAGCTGAAACTTAAGGCCACCTGGGCTCAGAATATCAAAGGCTCTGCTTACCCAGAGTGTGATCTAGAAGCAGGAAGGATTCATCACCTCAGAGGAGGATTTGGATCCTACAAAGGGTCTGGTCTTTAAAAGTATCAGGTCAGGATCCAGGTCCCAGCAGCCTGGGAAACACTGGTAAGGGAAATTAACTATAGGACCCAGTAAACAAGCATCCTGCACTTGGCCCATTATGAGAGGCTTCCTGGAACAGATGAACCTAAAAGGAGCGTACATAAAGTCCAATCCACTGGTACTGAGCTTTAACATGTGCATAAAGTTTAGCCAATCAGTATTGAAAGTAAGGGCATAGGTGACAGGTAGAAGAGTCTTGCTCTTAAGAATGGCTATTGAGGGCTGGTGAGACGGCTCAGCGGGTAAGAGCACCGACTGCTCTTCCGAAGGTCTCGAGTTCAAATCCCAGCAACCACATGGTGACCACAACCACCCTTCATGAGATCTGACCCTTCTGGTGTGTCTGAAGACAGCTACAGTGTACTTATTTATAATAATAAATAAATCTTTAAAAAAAAAAAAGAATAGCTGTTGAACTGGGCAGTGGTGGTGCACTCCTTTAATCTCAGCACTTGGGAGGCAGAGGCAGGTGGATTTCTGAGTTCGGGGCCAGCCTGGTCTACAGAGTGAGTTCCAGGACAGCTAGGGCTATACAGAGAAACCCTGTCTCAAAAACAAAACAAAACAAACAAACAAGAAAAGAATGGCTGTTGAGCCAGTCATGGTCTTATCAGAGAAGCCCTTCAAGCTTCACCCTAAAAATATAAGAAAATCAAATAGCAATTTACTGAATACAACTGCAGAGGATCTCTCTGGAGTTCTGAATGCCCACACTATGGAGGAAAGGATGTGCCACTATGTGCCATGGCTTTGGAAAACCCTTCCAACATGGCTCCTAGCTCAACCAACTCTTCTCTCTTTCTCCCGTCTCCATCCAGCTGCAGTTCATCCACCTCTTAGCAGACTCCTAGAAATAGACAAGACTACCCCAGGGAGTCGCCTCAAGGTGCCAATTGGGGTAATGAGTTAGCAGATAATCCAATTGTGGCTTTATGTGCTCCTTCAAGGCCTTAATTCAACCTGAAAGGGTGATTAAGGAAAGAATTGTCAGGGCATGACCGAGCCCTTAGGTGGATCCAAGGCTATCTCAGGTTATGTCTCCAAGGAACAACATTATAACTCTGTTATACTCTAGTACCTTGGGGTCACAGGTTAGCAAACTTTCTCTGCAAAGAGCCAGATGGCAAATATTTTAGACCTTGTAGGTCATGTGTTCTCTGTTGCAGATACTCAGGGCTGCTATTACAGCTCAAAATTAGACATAAACAAAGTATAATTGGATGGGAGAATGAGCAGAATCTGGACGGATTCCAGTCTCCCACGGTCATGAAAACAGTTGGCAGCCCCATGGTTGACTGACCCTAGCTCTAGATATGTTTCCTTACTTGCCTTTCCTTTTGCCATTTCAAGAAAACACAATCCACTTATGTGAAATTTTAAGGTCATTCCTTGAAATCCCCACAAGAAGAATCATCAGTAGTGGATGTGACCAAGCCCAGGGAGGGCAGGACTTGTGATCATCAGGCTCTGTATTAGTGACTTCTCCCTGTTGCTCTCACAAATAACATGGCAAGATTGGGAGAGATGGCTTGTCAGTTAAGAGCAGTGGATTCAATTCCCAGCACCGGCATGGCGGCTCATAACCAACTGTAACTCCAGTTCCAGGAGATCCCACACCATCTTCTGGCCTCCACAGGTACCAGGTATGCATGTGGAGTGTAGACAGACAGACAACAAAATGCACATAGACATAAAATAAAATTAATTCTAAAAAATTTCAAAAACCTTGTAAAAGCAATGTGAGGAAGGATGTCCTTTTACCCGCAGCTGTAGAGCACTGCCCATCATGGCAGGAAAGCATGGCGGCAGGAGCTTGAGGCATCTGGTCACATCTGGTCAGGAAGGAGAGAGAAATAAATATTCCCACCACTCTTCAGAGATATGGGACAGGTGTTTGTTTCAGTGATGGCTCTAAATCCAATCAAGCTGACAGCCAAGATGACTCATCACAGTCCCTTCCATGATATCTTGTGTCTTGAAGATTTTTGAAAGGCGACCACATATATGACTTCCCCCATGGCTCATCAGTCCTTGCTGTCGTTTGGGGAACATTGTGTAGCTCAGTGCTTAAGAAAGATCTTGGGGTCCCAGAGACACAGCAGCAAATGTTGCCTTGATCCAACTAAGCTAGGGTACAATAGCAGAGCCCCTTCCAGTTCTATAGAACGAAGGTTACTTTTTCTTGCATTATACATTCAATACCATCTTTGGGTAGCCAGCTCTGATCCACTCAGGGATCTAGGCTGATGGAGGCAGCAGCACATGGACTAGCTTAAGGCACCGTAGTAAGAAAGGAGGAAGTGTTCCCACTAGTGGCACATTTCTCTCTCTCTCTCCCGTGGTCCAGAGGTAGTCACATACCCACAGCTCACCACAAGGAGAGAAGAAATACTACCTCTGTTTCTACCACACTTGTGCCCCGAGTTGCTATATGACCTTGGACAGCTATTGAAATATTCTATGTTTCAATTTCCTTCCTGGTGTAGCAAGAACAATAACAGCTTCAGAATCAAGTACTGTGGTAATAAGAATTGATGATGGGCTTTTAAATCACGGTGTCAGACACTTAGCAAGCATTCAGTAAAAGTCAGCCATGGCTTTTATTATTACTAACTGCCAATTGTGAGAAAAACACCTTATCCCTCTGGGTCTGTGTTCTCTCATTTACAAATCAGGTATGTCAGTAATGCTTTTAAGGCCAGCTATTAGAATAAATGGCACAATACACCAAAGATCGCAGCATCATGCCCGGCATACAATAAACATTTAATAAAAGTTATTTCCCCACTGCTCTCTGCAATCATAGATTGATCTTTTTTTTTTTTTTCAGTCCTGGTGGCAAGGGGCTCATTGAGTCAAATGCATTACAAGATTTTTTTTGAGGTGCAGACCCAAGGAATCAGAAGTGATTCTGTATTTCCACATGTTGCCCACCACCCAGAGGTGAGGTTTTGCAGTATCTTCTTAGGTATACTTGAAACTACATTTCCCAGAATTCCTCGTTCTTGGGTCAGAGATGCCAACAGTGAACTTGGGTAAGATCTGGGACCTGAAAGTGAGGCATATGCCATTCTGATCTGACCAGAGGTGTTGGGAGGTGGGCTCCAAGTGTGTCTTCTCTTTCCCTTCCTCCATCCGACTTCCCTTCCTAACTTGCCTTTCTTGGTTGGCAGCACATGGCTTCCAAGCTTCCCACTTCTGTGAACTCTCACAGACAGGCCATTACTCCCAGGGACAGCTCCATCAGCCTCTCTGTGCTTCCCCTCCAGTGGCTGAAGTGACAGCTCGCTGCATCGACCCACTGGAGACTAACCGCCTAAGGACTGGTCTGAGCCTCCAATGCTCACATGCTGAAGTCTCAGTGCTAGAATCTCCGAGGGATACTGCATTTGGAGACTTGTGGATGACTCACTGCGTGGACATCTGAAAGCTATCTAGAAACCAAAGACAGAAGTTTTAGAAGAAGCCAGCCCTGCGCACCTTGACCTGGCACTAAGTTCAGACCAATTATGAGCACAGGCTTGTGGAACGGCCAAGTGTCTTATGTTTTGGGCTTTGTTATGCCTACTATCAAATCGTTCACCCACCCTTCTATTTTCAAGGACCCCACTTCTCAGCATTCCCCCACAGCTGAGCAAGGTCTAATTCCTGTGATTTTTTTCTTGTTGTTATTGTTTTTGTTTTTGTTTTTTTTTATTCCACAATACTTTTGGAGAGTCTGTCACCCTGACAAAGCCCAGGCATGCACTTGTAAGCAATCACAAAATATGAACTGGAGCCCGTAACTAACTATTTAAAGAGAAGTTCAATCAGGTTTTACAATTTGTGACCCTTGGGGTAGAACTTAGTTTCTGTCTCTTGAGAGGGATGCTTAAAGGTTCCACCTTTCAGAATGGTTGCATGGATCAAGGAGATTCCTGAATTGAGACACTGAAGTCAGCATCTCACACACAGATAATACATGTTGGCTCATATTATGATTATTTGTTGTCTACCCAAGAGATAAAAGTCTTGGTGAGATGTTGGTCACTGTAATAAAACACCTGAGCAGAATATCTAAAGGGAGAAAAGATTTATTTTGTCTCCCAGTCTCAGAGACATCAGCCACATACAGCAGAAAGGGTGTGGTGTAGCCAAGTAGCCAACCGCACAGCAGCCAGGAAGGAGAGGGGACACACCTGTGCTCAAAGCTTTCTCCTTTTACCCTTTAGTCCATCTGGACTCCCAGCCCTTGGGATGGTTTTGCCCACATACAGGGCATGCCTTCCCTCACTGAGGTACTCCTTTCTGTCAATCATCCCTCAGACACATCAGAGGGATGATTTGCTAATATCCTTGGTGCTTGTCAATCAAATCAAGGTAACAATTTGGATGAACCATCATGCTGATTTTCAAGTGTCTTTTCCCGCATTCACTTCTATTTTCTTTCCTGGATTAAAAACATCTTGAGTACAAGCACTCGCATGTGTTGCTTGGCTCTACTCCAGCTGGTATGCATCTCACCATCTAGCAACAGGCCCGTGGCTGACTCCATCGAAACTGTGACCACCTGAGGGCTAGATGTGCTTGCACTTGCTCCAAGGAAGGCTCGAGTGCTGTGGGATCCAGGCTTTCTAATGTCTTTCATGAGTTTCTTCTTCTGGTCTCCCCTTGCCTCCTGTCTTCTGTCCCACCCGCCCACCAAGCAGAGCCGACTTGCATAATAAATAGAGCACTGTGAACCCCATGCACAAGACACTGTGGCTTGGACTTGGTTCTCTTCAAAAGCTCACGTTAAAATACGACTCCATTATGAGAGACTGAGGCAGGCAAGTGTGAGGAAAGTTAATAACCTGAGACTCTTTCTGGTTTCAGTTTTGCATATCCTACTCTTCCAACAATGCACCTGGCAGCCCAGCCTGTCACTGTCATGAACACGCCTCTCTCTGCACAATGCATTTAAAAACTTAGGACACCCACCTGTGTCAGGTGACATGCACATCCCTCTCTGAACAATGGGATGCATTTCTTCTCTCTTTAAATATCATCAAACTTATAGTAACATGTATTCCCAGTAGACCCTCAGGCTATTACAGTCTGAGCTGATTTGGAGGTACATATGCAAGAAGGCAAAAAATGTGTACTCAAGTCAACTTTTGGCAAGACTCTCTTATTTACCATCTTATGCCTATGCATAATTGGGTGTATGCACACAATTCAGAGCAGATGCATTATGGAAGGGGCATGTGCAATAGCAAAATGATGATGGGACCTAATCTATGCATCAAAACAGAGAACCACTGTTAATTTGCTTCTTACTAGCCAAACCTTATCAGAGAAAGCCCCAGAAAATGACCAGCACCCTTGAATATCTTCATTCCTGTGGCCTGCTGCTCCCTCCCAGTATACGCTGATAATGAAATAAAGTTTCCCTGCAAATCGATGTGGGCTTTATTTCAGGTCTCAGAATTAGAAGCAAAGAACCTGGAAACAACCTACCCCACCCAGACCAATGGTAGCAATACAAAAAGGTGGAGCCAGAGAGGACCTTTAGAAAGCTGACTTTGGCTCTGCTCAGTGTGACTAATGGGTCAATGGATTGACATCAGGCTCCCTTGAGTGGGTTGTCTTCTATAAAAGCTACTTTGGCTGGGTCTCCTCACCGAGTCATCATGCTGGCCTTGCCAACCCCTTCTTTACAATAACCCTTCTTAACCACACCATGTCTACTCGATTGAGATGTCTTCTCACAGCAGGTTTTTTTTTAAGTCCTATAGAACACGGTAGAGGAGCAATCTTCTTGGACTTCTATCTCCTTAACATGCTAGGGGGCCAATGAGTCTTTACTGTTTTCCCTCTAGCTTTAAATACGACAGTTGACGTATGGCCACTCAATATCTACAACACACGCAAACGGGAAGTCCCGAAGCTCCCGCTCTGGAGATGACCATTGCTAACAGTTCAGAGCATCTACACTCAATTTTGCCTTTCCACACATGCTAACGTATTTTATTTTCATTTTCTTCTTTAAAAAGAGAAGTTGGTGTCACAGTGTACAATGTTCCTCCATATGCTTTTTTTCCACTTCTCCTGGCAAGGTTTCTTGGAAACACTTCATTTTGGAAAGTTGTTTCTGCATTAGTATGTACAGATTCTCATTCTCCTGAACAGCTCCT